>CAUYLG010014077.1:0-37434 GCA_963573385.1 Cacajao melanocephalus | reverse complement strand
CTCTTATTCCTTCCTGTCTCCATTGTTAAGCACAATTATTGGCATAATAGAGGTTTTTAATACCCATTTTTAGACTGCATTCTAGCCTGGGCAATAGAACAAGAATCCCGTTCTCTCTCCCTCTTTCTCTTCCTCTTTTTTTCTCTCGTATATTCTTTTTTTTCTTTCTTTCACTCTCACTTTCTTTCCTCTCTTTTTCTTTCTTTCAAAAAAAAAAAAAAAAGAAAGAAAAGAAATGTGCCTCGCATACCATCTTAGGCCCTCCTAAATGACTTGACTGCTAATGTGACCTTTAGTCCTCTATTTCACCATCTATATTCTTGCAACAAACTTCTATCATTGTTAACAATCTGTGCATGTCACTTCCTTGTGGCCCAGAAAAAAACTGGCAGAATTAGTAAACCACATTATAGACTCCGTAACACCTCCACACACCCACACACATACATACAAACGCACACATACCTTTCTGCAGCAACACTGATTGCTAACTAGATATCTGCAATAAGATCTAGTGTGAAAAGATGAACTGAACCAGTCAGATTCTCGCTCTCAAAAGTTTAAACTGAGGAATAGTCAACAGAAACAGATAATAATCATACCAGAAAACATGTATTGAGCAGCTACTATGTGGGAAGCATTGTGCTACTTGATTTATATGCATATTTCATTTAAACCTCACACCAATTATTTAAAGTAGGTATCATTACTATCTTTACTTCATAGGTGACCAAATTAAGACAGAGAAATTAAGTAACATGCTGAAAGTCACGTATCTAAGCCAGGATTGGAAAATCCTTTAGATACATGACTTGTGATTCTGACCTTAGAGTCTAGGCTCTTAGCCACCTCTGTGACAAGGAACAGATGCAGGAAGAAAAGCCATAAACAGTGTTAGGGTCATGGTAAACTAATGTTATGAAGAAATAGAAAATGTATAGTGCCACAAGCTTGTGCTGTGATGGTGGGGAATGGGAGGAAGATCTAATATAATCACTAAGTCATGCTAAAGAAGTGACATTTGGGCTGAGATCAAAGGGTTATATCGGAGCTAGCTAGTCACTAGAAAGGGAAAATAGCACCTGCACAGCCCCACATGGGCATGAAGGAAGCTCAGAAAGGCTGCAGCAGAGAGAGTGTCAGGGAGACTGATGAGCAATGACACTAGAAAAGAAAGAAGAAGTCATATCATGTTGGGTCTTATAAAGTATGTTAATAAATTTTACTGGAAATAGCCATCCAGCAAGAGGAAGTTCAAGTCCTGAGTTTCCATCACCTCTTACATCAAGCAGTCATCACAGATGAACAAACATGATTGCAAACTCATAAGGTAGAGAGTCTGATTGGTTTAACTTGGCTGAGTTATCTCCCGCTTATCCTATCAGCAGGGGCAGGGGCAGGGTCACATGGTCACCAGAGCCCATCAGTGTGAGGAAGAAAAAGGGGTTTACTACAAATAAATGTATTAGACTACAGATTCCTGCAGTCACTGGCATCTTTGAAATTGCAAGATTCTCAGACATACTCAGATTTACTTGTGTCAGTTTTATTGTAAAGATAAAATGGGACATTAAAACAAAACAAAACCCTGAAGCTGAATTGTTAGGCTTGGAGCAAGGTCTTATAGACAAATAAGTTCATTCAGAAAACAGCAGTAGCAGTAACATCTACTAGACACAGCAAAAGTTCTAGCCACTTGTTCCTGTGATTAACCTGGCAGTAGCAGTTATCCAATTGGAATGCTCTGCCATTGAAGGCTTCTTGGTGAGTCTATGGCTCTGCTTCTTCTACTCCTATTACCATGACTTAACTCTCTCTGTATCTTCTGTTCCAGTTTCCTAAGAGCAAGGACTTGATGGAGTTGAACAGTTGCCTTCTGATTTTAGGCTTCCCTGTTGAGGAGAATGCTTCTCAAGGTCTCCAGGGATTACCTAAGGAGGGTTGCCATTGTTCCAGTTCCATTTTTTCTCCAATCTGCTGAAGGCAGCACAGTGGTGCTTTGAATGAAGGACTCAATCTGTGTGCAAGGTGACTATTGCCAACAGGAGTCTAGAACCGGTCACAGATATATTTGCTTTGACTTGCACAACATTGGCTCACATAGCATGTATTTAAGTTTAATGTTTAACCATGAATGATTTTTCAATAGGGAAATTTCAGGTAAAAACTCAGATTTCCAGCTTCCCTTGAAAAATCAGAAAGCCAAGAAACACTAGCCACAGTCAATAGGTACTGAGTACTGTGTGACCCATTAAAAAGCACCTGAGCTCCTCAGTTCACCAGAGTCCTCACTTCAGGCTACTGTCAAAGCGTTTCACTCCCTTGCCTGACCCTTGTGGGCACTGGAGTTGGTGAACACCAAGGTAAGGAGTGATGTGCAGTTACTTTACTCAAAATGGAGTTTATGGGGAGGCAGGCACTTAAATAGTCACTGCCTATAGGACTTCACTGATGGTAGATTCAGAAACTATGGCCAGTGCGATTTCATCACTGCTGGCAGCTCCTAGAGAAACTTTGAGACAGCCTCTCAATGCTGTTAGCTACTGTACCTGCAGGCTGCTGCCTAATCAGCAATTGATCCTTTACTCATCCTGATAGCTTAACCCAGACTTGACCTGAGCATTTAAAAAAAAAAAGGGGGTAGGGGGCATTAAGTGATAGAGGAAGGAAGGCCTTCTAGCACATTGGCCCAATCTCATGTCACATCTTAGTTCATTCTTCTCTGCCCTAATAATGCCTATTACAAAACACAGTAATAATAGGATATCCTTGCCAAGCTAGATGCTTCTTCTGGTTATCTGATGACCCAGAGGGGTAGATACTCCTCATGCTGGTAAAATTGGGCACTCACATTTGTTGTACTAGTACATTCATGCTTCTGCCTTGAGAAGAGATGCTACGCAGTGTAAGGTAAAATCACTGCTTACAGGCCAAATTGGCATCCACCTAACTACCACCCATATGACCCTGGGAAAGTCACTTAATCTGTCCTGCTTCAATTTCTTTATCCACAAAATGTTGATTATATGTGTTTCAGTGGATACTCTGAGGATTAAATACAATGGTGTACACTTACTTCTTCACCCCTTGAGGGTATGAAACAATCTCAAATTCAGCTGTTTTAATATTTAAATTAAATGAACCTCTCTCACACCAGCCCTCATATTGTCATCATGAGAAGCTTCTTCTTGCCTCATTCAGGTTCCCACTCCCCCAAAGCCTTTCTCTAATGCAAATACTTAGTTCTGGTTTTCCAAAGAGAAGATCTGATCAGTCCTACCAGTGGCTGCATTTTTTTCAAACCTGCTGCAGCTGTCAATGTCTTAAGGTGAAAGCCATGTGGCCGTGGCCTCAGTGGTGAACTCATGACCAAAGCATCCCACCATGCTGCCACATGCCCCTAAACTATGAAACCCAGGAGGCCCCAGAGGCTGTGGGCTGTGCCCAGCTTAGTGCAGCTGCTGTGGTCGGCAAACACACATCATGAATGCAGGGAGAGGCTCTGTGGGTCCAGGAGGTAGATACCGCTATGGAAGTGTCATCCTCTGCCCCCACTTCATGGTTCAGCTTCTGATTTTACAGATTTTCAAGCTACCCAATCCTTTAACAGACACTCAGAATCAGCCACTTTCACAAATCACACACCCAATCCACCATAGCTGAGTTTAAAAATGTTTCCCAACTCAAAGAACAAGTTGGCAGAACAATTCTCTCATGACAAAACCCCGAGGCCCCTAAAGGTGGAGAACGCCCTCCTTTCCTTCTCAACTCCTTCCATCTCCTACCACTGGAGGAGCTTGTTTCATTCCTGGAAAAACATGGCACAGAGTGGATGCCCTTCTTCACCCCGCCTTGTGATTACAGCTGCCCCTGTACCCCTTTTAGGGCCACATACATTTTATACCAGCTGGTGACTTAGAAGCTAAAAGGAGGGCTATCTGACCGTTTGAGTTCACATTTCTCACTTCTCATCAATTATTTAGGACAGGTGTTGCTATGGCATCCTGCCCTAAGGAAGATGTGAAGCAGGTGGAGTGAGCAGGGCACGAGAGGAGAACTGTAGCAGGTGAGTATAGGAACTGATGACAGATCACCTGAGTTCGGATCTCAGCTGTGCCACTCCCTTGGCCCTGTGAGCTTGACAAGTCACTTAACCTCCCTATGCCTCAGTTTTTTCTTCTATCAAATGAGGCTATCACAAACATCATAGGAATTAATCTATGTAAAGCTCTTAGACAAGTCTCTGACATGGAAAAAGAAAAAACAAAAAGCACCTTTATTCTAGTTCTCAACAAGGTCCTCATCTCTATGTGAGACCACCACAGTTTGGACTTTATTGTCCATATCACTATCAGCATTTTGGTTAAAGCCATTCAACAAGTCGCTAGGAAGTTCCAAACATTCCCACATCTTCCTGTCTTCTTCTGAGCCCTCCAAACTGTTCCAACTTCTGCCTATTTCCCAGTTCCAAAGTCACTTCCCCATTTTCAGGTATATTTATAGCAGCACCCCACTCTCTGTGGTACCAATTTACTGTATTAGTCTGTAATTTATAAAGGAAACAGGTTTAACTGACTCAGTTCAGCATGGCTGAGGAGACCTCAGGAAACTTACATTCATGATGAAAGCCGAAGGGGAAGCAAGGCACCTTCTTTGCAAGGCAATTGGAAACAGAAGTACTGAGCAGAAAGGGAAGAGCCCCTTATAAAACCATCAGATCTCGTGAGAACTCACTCCCTATCATGAGAACAGCATGGGGGCACTGCCCCCATGATTCAATTGCTTCCACCTGGTCTCTCCCTTGACACGTGGGCATTACGGGGATTACAATTCAAGATGAGATTTGGGTGAGGACACAAAGCCTAACCATATCAGTTTGTTTCTCTCATTTGCGGGACTCTTGCCACCCCATTCCTCCCACTTGTTCCCATATAAGTGTAGAAATTTCCATAGAGAAGAACTAACATGGTACCATTGAAAACCAGAAGGAGGACACTGCATACCTTGCAACAGCTGAGAAGACATGGTTTCCCAAATTATACTTTGCTGTCCTCAGATATTAATATGTTGTTGCCAATGTTTACTTCTAACTATATTTTCAGACTATGTTCTTTGTTGCTTCTTAATAAAGGGAACTGTTTATGATTGTTAAAGGGACCCAAAATAGTATCCCTTTTCTTTCTTATCCACTGAAAGAAAAAGAGTTAAGTAAATGAAGGAAAAAATATCAAATTTAGTTTAGCACAATGGTGCACACCTGCAGTCCCAGCTACTCAGGAGGCTACGGCAGGAGGCTTGAGCCCACGAGTTCAAGGCCGTTGTGCACTATGATAATTAAATAACCATTGCACTCCAGCCTGGGCGACATAGCAACACCCTGTCTCTTAAAAAAAAATGTCAGATTTAATACTGATAATGCTGATACAGAAATGCTGCTTAAGTATGCCACTACATGGGGTTTACCTATACCAGGTTGCACACTCCCAGTCACAAGCAGCTCTGATCTACCTTAGATAGGGTTTTTGCTGCTAAGATTATATTATGCCCCCAAAGGAGACAAAAAATTGTGCTTTATTTGACCATGCAGACCCCAAAGTCAAGGGAGCTATGCAGTGCTGTTTTTCCCCCACAATCATCAATAGAATATCACCCCTCTCCCTGGAGATGACACATCTAAGGGACAGAAATAGGGACACTGATTCTATATGGAAATATATGAATGGGAATAATGTTCCTCCTAATAGTGACATTTACCTATGACCCTTCCACTTTCCAACCATAGGAGCTCAGTCCTGTTAATCTTTCTGAATTTCATCACACTTTAAATGACAAAAATAGCTTTCGATTTGCTTCTTGTGACTGGGGCCATTTCCTCCTTGGAATGTCTCAGAGGCTCCTCAGTTTCAACAAATCTTCACGAAGGTCAGTATTTCCTGGGCCCCTGTTTTTGACCCTCCTCTAACTCTAAGTAGACTTTTTAGGTGGTCTTAAAAGCATGTGTGATTTCACAAAGCATTTCTTGCCCCCAATTTTTTTTCATTCAAGCTCCAGGATTATACAACTTATTTCTTAGTAAATATCTCACTGTGATCATCTCGTCTGCTTCTCATAAAGGGCTGGATCATGGCGTCTGAATCTCCAAGTCCCAGGACAAGACCTGACACACTATAGACATTCAAGAAAGAAAGAATGGAGGGAGGGTAATTGAGAGAAGGGATACAATAAAGGAAGAAGGGAGAAAGAAAGAAAGGACACAGGGGAAGAAAGAAAAAAAGAATGACGAGATTGAAAAAGGAAGCGAAGAGATTTGAGGAGCATTGCTTTCACCGGTAACGAAAAGGAGAAAACGTTCACAACTAGACATGGTTCCTTTTGTGTAATAGCCTTCTGAATTGGGGGCAGTTGATTAAACTTTCTGAACTTCTATTTTCTCATTTATAAAAAAAAAATTATTCAATATATTAATTTGAGAAGCAACCAAGTTAATGTCTGTGAAAATATCTAGTACCTGTAATAAACACTCAATAAATGTTGGTTACATTAAGGTATGCATTTTAAATTATCCGTGTATTGCCAACTGCTGAATTCTTTAAAGACTCCATTGTACTGCACTTCAGACTTGAAAACCATGATTTTGAGTAAGACACATGGATTAGGTCCCAAAGATCCACCAAGTGGAAGAATTTCACTTGGGGCTCTTCCTATAAAACCACATCAAATGTATAAATGTGGCCTGACTCCAATCTATCTTCAAGTGGGTGGGGCACCCACACTCACTGCTACAATTATGTGGTGAGGCAGCTCAATGCTTATCTGAAATCTTGATAATTGTAAAAGGAGTCATATAGTCTTAAATAGCTTATAAAAAACATTTCTGTAAAACAGAAGATGATAGTATTTGCTTCAAAATAGATACCCAAACAGTTCCCCTTTCATGATTGAAAACATAATAGTAAATTAAACTTCCTGTCCTGAATACCTCATTAAACTTTTGTGCAGTTGAATGAATTTTAGAATTTCTCCCATGCTGCACGTCTTCAGTGACAGACCTGGAATTCGGTGTGAAGAGAAGAGAAGCTGCAACCAGGATTGGGAATCCAGGTGCCTGCCCTGATTTCCCTTAACCTGAAAGCTGGCTCAGTAGGAAGCAAGAGGCTCTCAGTATCAAATGTTATCTTCAAAATGGCCAGAGGGTATAACTCCCAGAAACTTTTTAAAAGACATATGGTGCATTAGTTCTTTAAGAACACGAATTGTCTTAATATTTTTAAATCCTCACTCAATACAATGCATAACTCCTGACACATTGTAGGTATAGGTAGTCATTGATCAAAAGAATAAAAGAAAAATCAAATGAAGGAAAGATTTGGAAAAATAACTGAATGAATAATTGAAAGATGAATAAATGAGAGTCTGAAAGACTGTTCAATAGGGTTTTTCATGATTTTACTTTTACATTTAAGAGTACATGTGCAGGTTTGTTATACTGGTAAAATGCGTGTCACAGGGATTTAAGATACAGATAATTTCATCACTCAGGTAATCAGTGTAGTACTGATAGGTAGTGTTTCTATCTTCACCTGCCTATCACCTTCAACCCTCAAATAGGCCTCAGTGTCTGTTGTTCTCTTCTTTGCATCCATATGTTCTCAATGTTTAGCTCCTACTTATAAGTGAGAATATAAACTATTTGATTTTCTGTTCCTATTTTAGTTTTCTTAGGATAATAGCCTCCAGCTGCATCTATGTTGCTGCAGAGGACATGATCTTCTTCTTTTTTATGACTGCATAATATTCCATAGTGTACACATACCATATTTTCTTTATCCGGTCTACTGTTGATGGGCATTTAGGTTGATTCCATGTCTTTGTTATTGTAAGTATTGCTGTGATGAACATGCAAGTGCATATGTCTTTATGGTAGAATGATTTATAGCCTTTTGGGTATATATTCAATCATGGGATTGCTGAGATGAATGGTAATTCTGCTTTCAGTCCTTTGAGAAATCACCAAACTGCTTTCCACAATGGCTGAACTAATTGGCACTCCCACCAGCAGTGTGTAAGTGTTCCATTTTCTCTGCAACCTCGCCAGCATCTGTTCCTTGTTGACTTGTTAATAATAGTCATTCTGACTGGTGTGAGATGGTATCTCATTGTGGTTTTGATTTGAATTTCTCTAATGACTAGTGAGGTAGAGCATATTTTCATGTTTGTTAGTGGCATGTATGTCTTCTTTTGAAAGGGGTCTGTTCATATTCTTTGCCCACTTTTTAATGGGGTTGTTTGTTTTTTCTTGTTGATTTGTTCTAATTCCTTGTTGATTCTGGTTATTAGACCTTTGTAAGATGCATGCTTTGCAAGATACTTTCTCCCACTCTGTAGATTGTTTACTCTGTTGATACTTTCTTTTCCTGTGTGGAAGCTCTTTAGTTTAATTAGGTCCCATTTGTCAATTTTTATTTTTGACACAATTGCTTTTGGCATCTTCATCATGAAATCTTTGCCAAGTCAATAGGGCTTTTCAAAGTGCTTAAAGACTTACAGAAGTGTCCAAGCTTGGACTTACATATTCAAGAAGTGCATTTTGCATGGAGTGATGTGAGGGTCTAAACCCATATTAACCTGACTCATAAATCAATGATTAATTAATCAGTGTCAAATTGCTAATTTACTTTGAGAAAACTTAACTTTTTGCATTCAAAAATGCTTAGCCTAATTTCTGACTCACAGAAGGCATGCAACCATATTTGCTGAACATGCATAATATTTAGTCAACTCAACAAATATTTAAAGAGTGCACATTGTGATCCAGGCACTGAACTTAGCATGGGGGATACAGTGGTAAGTAAATCCATATCATGATCAGGGAAGCCTCTTTAATGGGAAAGTCTCTATGGGAAACTTGATAAAAATTAAAAAGTTTGCATATTGTATATAGAATCAGAGAAAGGAGAATCTGATGATCTTAATAAATAATTTTATTATCTGCTGGATAGATATTTACATTTTTCCATCTTCTTGATCTAATATGTCACCTTAAGAAGAGCTGGCACCAAGCACTTAGATCATGAATATAGTATTTCATCCTGGGTATGCTCTTTTGCTGCAATCTCTTTACCTTCAAGCAGAGGTCCAACACATTATCTCCTTTTTTTGATTATTTGTGCATCTACATAAACCTCACCTAATGTTTAGTGCCTACTGGCCATCTAGCACTTTATGAAAAACTATGAAATAGTGACCATACATTTCAGAGCGAAAGTTATGTATGCTAATCGGCATCAAAGATTTATGAGGATAGCAGCACTTTCGAAATCTTAACTGTCATTAAACTGGAAAAAAAAAAATCCAACACAGAGCTACTAAAACCAGACAGATGCAAGGGGTGACCGGAATGAGTTGTGATTCTACAAAGAAATGAAATGGAAAATGAGACAATGTTATGTGTATACCTGGATCAGTATATCAATATCAATATCAATATCTATATGTGTATTCATTTGCTAGAACTTCTGTCACAACGTTGCCAACTGGGTGATTTAAACAACAGAAATTTATTGTATCACAGTTCCAGAGGCTAGAAATCCAAAATAAATATATTGGCAGGGTTGTTTTCTTGGGGGGACTGTGAGGGAGAAACTGTTCCATACCTCTCTCCTGGTTTCTGGTGGTTTGCCGGCAATCTTTGGTGTTCTGTGGCATATAGGAGCATCATCCCCATCTCTGTATTCATGTTCACATGGCATTCTCCCTGGGTGTGTCTGCCTCTGTGTTCAAATTGCCCCTTTTTATAAGAATACTAGTTATATTAGAGTCCACCCCAATGAGCTTATTTTAAATTACCTCTGTAAGGACCTTATTTCTAAATAAGGTCACATGCTAAGGTACTGGGGGTTAGGGCTTCAACACATCTTATGTGGGACACAATTCAACCCATACAATATGTTTGTCATTCATAGAAGATTTCTGCACAGTAGTCAAGAAAGTATAAACAGTGATATTTTATAGGGAGTTGGGCTATGAGATCAGGGAAATTTTATTTTTGGCTTTTCATATTTGAAGACTCTGAAAATTGTAACCAGGAGTAGATAATATTATCTTGATTTTCAAATTACAGCCAGTAATGCCTACTTGGGACTTTCTTAACTATGTTATTGGAAATAGGGAACAGAGCATTTAACAGGATATGTATAGCTGTCCCAAACATTCCATGTCTGAAACAAGTACTTCAAGAGGAAGTCAAGATTCTATTTCCAGTGAACAGAGTGCTTTACTAACCCATTTAATCTACGTTGTAAGCGATCTGAACTTGGACTTGTTTAATCACATTTTGAACACAATGCCCAGTGTGTTTCTGGCCATCAACCTGGGCAAAAGGCAATGTCTGTGACCCATTTATGAGTCACCAAATCTTATTGGCTAATGTGAAACAATATCTCTTCTGTTCTTAAAAAGTGGATTAACGTGGAATTTGCTGTCTCTGCTAGGTTCCCCCTAAAAGGACTGCAAACATGAAGCCAAGCACGACGATCTGAGGTGCAGGCTCATTCCTGCTGCATGTGCACTTGGCAGTTTCCTCCAGGTGCTTCTGCAGTGCCATGCCTCCAAGGCCACAGCTGTGCCTCCCATGGGGCCCAGCAAAAGGAACTTCAGTATGTGCCCTTTATCAGTGCCTTCAAGGCCAATGCCATACAAAATTTATTTCAGCTATCTCTCCATTCAGTTCTCATTTCTATGGAGAGGAAAGTCAGCTAATGGAAACCTTTGATTTCAGTGTCAGTATGAGATTGTGTTGAAAGAGGAGTTTTAATGTATAAGTGGAGAGGGGCTATTTAATTCATCAATCAGCAACTTTTACTTTCTTTAAGCTTTTGCTGAGTACCTGGCATTGGGGCACCATGTGAGTGCAGTGATGATTGACAGGGGCATCAGAATCAGAAAGACTTGGGTCTGAGTATTGACTCTGTCAAATACTTAAAGTTGAATCACATGATACTTCTAGCATTAAATCATTCTGAAATACAACTCACTCAAGGCAATTAGAGGGCACATTCTTTCAAAGGATAGCAAAACTAGATCATTAGTTTATAAGAAATAAGTTCAATGTCATGTTAATAGGAAGAAAACTAATTTCTCATGAAAGATGAGAAAAGTTTTTCTGAATGAAAGTTTTTTTTCTTCCCAATACTTTTGCATGTCTTCTCAATGAAGGGGCCAGCCTCTTTCTATCTTCTTGCCCGAACATCCTATCACATGAATTTTTCTTCATGGTGGCTGGAGATCTATTGCACCTTCAATTGTCACACTTGCTTTTCAAGCTGGAGGATAGGAGGAGGGTCCAAAGCCTTCTACTTAATGGAATCCCTTCTCATCAGAAATAAGCTTATATATCACTGGGCAGAGCGGTGGCATATCACCACTGGGGAAAAATGAATACTTCATTCTCTATCCCCTATGTTACAGAAAAGCAAAGATGGTATTTGAGAATCTGTGTTAAGTTAGCCAATCCTTGACCAAGGCAGGGATGGAGGAGAATATATCAGTTCTATAATGACTTATTTATGTGCAAGTAGTTTCAGCTTCATCACATTAAGATGAGGAACTAAGATTTAGAAATGGTACAATTGCCCCAAATTTCAAGGTAGGATTAGAGCCTCAGTCATTCTGTCTCCAAGGTTTTTGCAAATTTAAGAACTTTGCTTGTTTGGAACAATAATCTAGAGTTTTCCTTTAAGCACCTTTGATAGGAGTAATGTTCTCTATTAAGATGTAGAAGTAACAATCAAGTTTGCAGTTGGCAATATACCTCCTTGACCGGCTTTAGGACACAGCGGGAAGGACAATTTATTATTGAAGGTACAGTCCAGCATACATTACCAGGTCATTTTGGCTGCTGCTCTCTCAATATGGTAGGCAAAAATACATCCATTTTGTAGTCACTGATAAGGTCTCCAGCTGGATTTAAGTAACAGTAATCGTCTCCATCTCTTGTACTGGTTGAAATCAACAAGCTAATATGCCTTTTATAGTACATTTTTAAAGCTATAAGCAGAAGGATGTTTGAACTATTTCCTCAAAAAGCAAAAATATTCGGTTCTCAGAACTTCTCCAAAAAGGTGATCAACAGGGCGCTTATCAACTATGATTGCTAAAGAGACTGATGACAGGTGGGGTTAGAAGGGTTTGATTTGGTTTACAGATACTGTAAACAGTGGATAATCTGATGCACAAAGGGTCTGAAGTGTGAAATGTTAAATAAAAAGTAAACCACAGGTGAAAAAGAGTCTTATGTCATTCAGCGACAAGGTCTTCTGCTTACTCCAATGGCTGGTTATTTAGATGGAAAGTTCATCTTCACAGTGTGTCACCTAATGATTAGGACTGTACCTTGGGGAATATAGAGATATATCATTTCAAGATAATACCTACCTCTGCATCACAGCACTAGGTGAGTCACTGCCAAAAGCACAGCACTTACGTCCTTGAAAACAAAAACTAAACTGCATGGCATACAGAATAATGTGTGCAGCTGTAGCACTGGGAATTCAACAGAATCAGATAATCAACTTTGGAAATTGAACCACAGCAAATGACTCTTTTATTCATTCCACAAACCTTTATTGATCACCTACTGAGCTAATAATCACTGTGACCCTATTTGGAATAACTTGAACACAGATTAAGGGAGATGATATCCTGCTTTAGATTGAGGGCCTAGTTAGACCAGGCACCATCTCACTTATTAATGGCTACTTTGAAAACAAACCTATCTTATCACCCTTCTCAGGAACAAAGGGGAAATGAGCACCCTATGACTGGGAGCAGGAAAAACTAATTCTTACTATTATTTTAATGGATTTTGAAGTCTTAAGAAGCAGGAACCTTTTGTTAAATAATCAAACAATCAAAATATTTCTGAGAATCATACAGGGCTTATCGGAAAGTAAGCAAAAAGCTATTAGTCACCTGTTGGGTTATCCAATTATTTATTCAATATGGTCTTTAAAGTAACCTAATGTGCATGAATTGAACTTTGGAAGATATAATGGTCATGGGGTACGAACTGGTGATGAATTTCCTTTAGTACTTTGCTGAATGAAGCATTTGAAGCAGGCATCACATTCCTGACTTCTTGTGCCCCAACATCCATCTCACCCAGTAGCAAATTTTGTATTATATTGAAATTGTCTCCTAAACTCTACCACATGTTCTCTAAGGAGCTGAGACTGTTTCTTATTCACCTGTGTATACTCAGCAGTTAACATAAAACCCCGTATATAAAAGATTCTCAATTAATTTTTGAAAGTATATGAATATATAAGCCATTTCTTTTTCAAAGGTAAAATTCACAATTGGTTAGAAGAATTAGGTACATCAGAGGTATATAAATAATTATTCTTCAATTAAGAAAAGGACCAAATAGATGGATGAGTAATTTTATTTAAAAACCTGTTGTCTTCTTGAAAACACAAACACAATCCCTTCATGTGTGCACATGAAGAGGAAAATGCCTAAGTCAGTTTGGGATGCTGTATCAGAATACCCTAGACTGGGTGACTCAAACAACAAACACTTATTTCTCAGAGTTCTGGAGACTGGAAATTCCAAGGTCAAGGTACAGGCAGACGTGATGTCTGGTGTGGGCATCCTTGATTTGCAAACAGTTGTCTTCTCATTGTATTCTCACAGAGCAAGGAGCAGAGAGAGGGGATATAAGTTCACTTGTGTCTCTTCTTTTATGAGCATTCATACCATCATGGGGGTTTCCATCTCATAATCTAATTCCAACAAAAGTCCTACCTCCTAATACTATCGCAAAGGGGTTAGGATTTTCATATATGAATTTTGGGTGCACACAAATATTCAGTCCATAGCAAACAGCTTTCTAAGCTGAAGTTTTAAATGTAGTCTTTGCTCCTGGGGATCCTAGCCATGTAGGCATGATTTATGATTCACCTAATGTATAAGATCAAGTCCACAATATTTTGTTCCATAGCTTCATTCTTTATTTATTTGATTTTTATGCAGTTTCACACTGTGACAAGAAGGCCCTCTCAGTAGCTAATAATTAGGTGCTATTTCACACTAATGTCTGGTATTCATTTCATTGCGAAGGAACAAAAACATTTGTCTTTAAATAAAATTTATGCAGAAATAGATTCACTTACTAATTTACATTCATGTACCAAAGCATTGAAATAATTTGGCAAAATCATTTTCTCTTCTCTGCAGTTCTTGTATCTCTTTTGTTTTCTTGTGATACTTAATAAGCAAGACACCTTCTTGGGAGGCATATTAAAGTGTGCAAAAGTTAGATAATAAAGCAAATCCTGGGACACAGCATGTATCATACATTATTCAATTTTTAGAATTTCAACAAATTTTCAACTATGTCTGAATATGTGAATCAAAACAACATTCAACAAAGATAGGTGGGTGCTAACAAGGGGACCCTTTTCTCTTTTCCACTTGGGGAACCTCTCTATTTTGGCAGCAGCAGGACCAATTAAGCCTAACTAGTTATGTGTGGTAGAAAATAGAGATCACATAATTCTGATTTATTCTGAGGATAGACCCTCCTCATCCCCCAATCTCTTACTAGATTCTAAGATGCTGCTTTTTGCGCATGCTTCTTTCCTTTGATTAAGACTCCATACAGATCTAAGGTAATTTCATCCTGTAAAACATTAGAGCTTCAAAGGAATTGAAGAATATTGTTCTACGATAGTCTCAGCAGAAGCTTAAAGAAAACAACAACAGCAAAAAGATGTTACCTTAAAGACATTCATAGAGATAACTTTTGTCTAGTGAAATGAACCCCAGTAAAACTCCCAGTACAGTCACAAAGGTTTTTAAGAAAAATGAATGAGCAGAAATACCAGTAGCTTGGATTGAAAGGAACAGATACAGATAAAATAAAAAGAGATCTTTGGAATCCCTGAGAAAACTGCAAACCTGAAAATATGGCTACTTTTTAGAAAAAAAAAAAAAAGGATGACTCAGAGACAGAGAATAGAGGCAAGAGCCTAGAAGGCAGAGCCAAGAGTCATAAGGAATTACTCTCAAGTCTTTAGTCCTATTTAAGAAACTACTACCTGTGCCTTGATGATTTTTTCAGAATGGCTATGGACTAATGATTTCTATGTAGCTCCTATTTCTCCCTTTTCGAACAGGAGATTTTTTTCCCCTAAGTTATTGAGGTACAGGTGGTGTTTGGTTACATAAGTAAGTTCTTTAGTGGTGATTTGTGAGATTTTGGTGTACCTATCACCTGAGCAGTGTACATTGCACCATATTTGTAGTTTTTTATCCCTTACCCCCTCCCACTCTTCTCCTCAAGTCCCCAAAGTCCATTGCATCATTCTTAAGGCTTTGTTTCCTCATAGCTTAGCTCCCACGTATCAGTGAGAACATACGATGTTCGGTTTTCCATTCCTGAATTATTTCACTTAGAATAATAGTCTCCAATCTCATCCAGATCACTGCAAATGTTGTTAATTCATTCCTTTTTTATGGCTGAGTAGTATTTCATCATATATACACACACACACACACACACACACACACATACATACATATACATATACACATACACATACACATACACATACATATACATATACATATACATATACATATACATATACATATACATATATATCACAGTTTCTTTATCCACTCGTTGATTAACGGGCATTTGGGTGGGTTCCATGATATTTGGGTTGGTTCCATGATTTAGCAATTGTGAATTGTGCTGCTATAAACTTGCATGTGCAAGTATCTTTTTCGAATAATGACTTATTGTCCTCTGGGTAGATACCCAAGAGTGGGATTGCTGGATCAAATGGTAATTCTACTTTTAGTTCTTTAAGGAATCTCCAAACTGTTTTCCATAGAGGCTGTACTAGTTTACATTCTCACCAGCAGTCTAGAGGTGTTGCCTGTTCACCACATCTACACCAACATCTACTGTTTTTTGATTTTTTGATTGTGGTCATTCTTGCAGGAATATAGTGGTATTGCATTGTGGTTTGATTTGCATTTTCCTGATCATTAGTGATGTTGAGCATTTTTTTTAATATGTCTTTTGGCCATTTGTATATCTTCTTTTTGATAAGTGTCTATTCATGTCCTTAGCCCACTTTTTGATGGGATTGTAGGTGTGTGTTTGTTCTTTTTTATTTTCTTACTGATTTGTTTGAGTTTGTTGTAGATTCTGGATATTAGTCTTTTTTTTTTTTTTTTTTTTATGATTCAGTCGCTGTAGAGACTGCCAAAAATTGCCAACATTGACTATATTTCAAGTTGTCATGGCGGGGTATTGGGAAAAGTTTTCAATTAGCAATATTTGCGCCTCAGATAAACCTCATTGGCTACGATACTGCCACTGCACAAAGCTTGGATATTAGTCTTTAGTCAGATGTATAGATGGTGAAGATTTTCTCCCACTCTGTGGGTTGTCTGCTTATTCTGCGGACTGCTCCTTTTGCCACAGAAAAACTCTTCAGCTTCATTTGGTTCCAGCTATCTTTGTTTTATTACATTTGCTTTTGGGTTCTTGGTCATAAAATTCTTGGCTGAGCCAATGTCTAGAAGAATTTTCCAATGTCTAGAAGAATTTTCCAGTGTTATCTTCTAGAATTTTTATAGTTTCAGGTTTTAGGTTTAAGTCTTTAATCTCTCTTTGGTGATTTTTATATAAGGTGAGAGATGAGGATCTGGTTTCATTCTCCCACATGTGGCTAGCCAATTATCCCAGCACCATTTGTTGAAAAGGGTGTTCTTTCCCCATTTTATGTTTTTCTTTGCTTTGTCGAAGATCAGTTGGTTGTAAGTATTTGGGTTTATTTCTGAGTTCTCTATACTGTTCCACTGGTTTATGTGCCTGTTTTTATACCAGTACCTCACTGTTTAGTGACTATGGCCTTATAATATAGTTTGAAATCAGGTAATGCGATGACTCCAGATCTGTTTTTTTTGTTTAGTCTTGCTTTGGCTATTCAGGCTCTTTTTTTGGTTCCATATGAATTTTAGAATTGTTTTTTCTAATTCCATGAATATCGATTGTAGTATTTGGTTGGAGATTGTGTTGAACCTGTAGATTGCCTTTGGCAGTATGGTTATTTTCACAATATTGATTCTACTCATCCATGAGCATGGGATGTGTTTCCAGTTGTTTGTGTCATGAAATATGATTTGTAGTTTTCCTTGTAGAGGTCTTTCAACTCCTTTAAGTATATTCCTAAGTATTTTATTTTATTTTATTTTGCTTTTTTGCAGCTATTGTAAAAGTAGTTCAGTTCTTGATTCTCTGCTTGGTTGCTGTTGGTGTAGAGAAGAGCTACTGATTTGTGTACATTAATCTTGTATCCAGAAACTTTGCTGAATTATTTTATCAGTCCTGGGAGCTTTCTAGAGAAGTTCTTAGAGTTTCCAAGGTAAACAATCAAATTGTCAGCAAAAAGTGACAGTTTGACTTCCTCTTTACCAGTTTGAATTTCCTTGGTTTCTTTCTCTTGTCTGACTGCTCTGGCTAGGACTTCCAGAACTATGTTAAAGAGGAGTGGTGAGATTGGGCATCCTTGCCTTGTTGCAGTTCTCAGAGGGAATGCTTTCAACTTTTCCCCATTCAATATTATGTTTGCTGTGGGTTTGTCATAGATGGCTTTTATTACATTCTGGTATGTCACTTGTATGCCGATTTTGCTGAGAGTTTTAATCATAAAGGGATGCTGGATTTTCTTGAATGCTTTTTTCTTCATCTATTGAGATAATCATGTGATTTTTGTTTTTAATTCTGTTTGTGTGGTGTATCACATTTATTGACTTGTGGATGTTAAGCCATCACTACATCCCTGGTATGAAACCCTCTTGATTATGGTGGATCATCTTTTCAATATGTTGTTGGATTCAGTTAGCTAGTATTTTGTTAAGGATTTTAGCATCTATGTTCATCAATATCATCTATATCAGTCTATAGTTTTCTTTTTTGGTTATATCCTTTCCTGGTTTTGGTATTGGGGTGATGGCTGGCTTCATGGAATGAATTAGGGAGGGTTCCTTCTTTCTGTATCTTGTGGAATAGTGTCAAAAGGATTGGTACCAATTCTTTTCTCAATATCTGGTAGATTTCTGCTGTGAATCCATCTGGTCCTGTATTTTTTTGTTGGTAATTTTTAAATTACCATTTCAATCTCACTGCCTGTTATTGGTCTGTTCAGGTTTTCTAATTCCTAAAATTAAGAATGCAAGTGAGGACATTACTACAGACCTTACAGAAATGAGAAGATAATAACGAATTGAATAACCTAAATGATATTGGCAAATCCTAGAAACACACAAACTGCCAAAACAGACTCAAAAAGAAACAGAAAATATGAATAGACCTATAACAACAACAAAAAAAGATTGAATTAGTAATTGAAATTTTTATTTCTCACTGGAAACCCCAGCGAAGATGACTTCAGTACTGAATTTCACCAAACACAGAAAATATTAAAACAAATCCTTCACAAATTCTTCCAAAAAAATAGAAGAGGAAGAAACACTTTCTCAGTTATTATTTCGGGCTACTATCAATACTAAAGCCAGACAAAAACACTGCAAGAAAAGAAAACCACCAATGAATATCCCGTATGAACATAGATGCAAAGCCTTCAACAAAATATGAGCAATCAAAATTCGGCCACATATCAAAATGATTATCAACCATTACTAAGTGAGAATGCAAGGTTGGTTTAACATCTAAAAATAAATTAATATAATACTACATGTCAGTAGAATAAAAGCAAAATCCATATAATGATCTCAGAAGGCAGAAAAAGCATTTGACAAAACCCAACATCCTTTCATAATAAAGAAACATTCAACTAACTGGGAACAGAAATGAACTTCATCAATCTGACAAAAAGACATCTATGGAAAACCTCCAGCTGACATCATACTTAATGTTAAACACTTTGGTCCTAAAATCAAGGACAAGACAAGGATATCCACTGTCCCCATTTCTGTTCAAATTGGGGGCAGGGAGGGAGGAAGGAAGGAAGGAAGGAGAGAAGGAAGGAAGGAAAGAAGGAAGGAAGGAAGGAAGGAAGGAAGGTTGGCAAATGGGGTAAGCAGCTAAATGGAAAAGGAAGAAAGTAAGACTGTTTCTATCTACGTATGAATGACGTGAAAATTGACAAGCTGAAACTAAGATTCATGTGTAATTGCAAGAGCCCTTTAATAGCCAAATGAATTATGAAAAAGAACTAAGTTGAAGGATACACACTTCCCAACTCCAAAATTTATTACAAAGTCACAATAGTCAAGACAGCATGTTACTGGCATAAGGATATATATGTAGATCAATGCAATAGAATTGGGAGTCCAAAAATATACTCATACCTCTATGGTCAGTTGTTTCTTGACAGAGGCACCAATGCATTCAATGAAGAAAGAATGGTCTTTTTAACAAATGTTGCTAAGACAACTGGATACCTACATACAAAAGAATGAATTTAGACTCCAACCACACACCATAAGTGAATATTAACTCAAAAAGAATAAAAGGCCTAAATTTGAGAGATAAACTCCAAAACTCTTGAAATAAAATATAGGGTTAAATATTTTTAACCTTAGATTAGGTGGCGTTTCTTAGATATGACACCCAAAACACAAGCAACAAAATTAAAAGATAAATTCAGCTTCCTCAGAAATAAAAACTTATGTACATTAAAAGACACTACCAAGAAAGTGAAAAGACAATCTACATAGTGGGAGAAAAGTTTTACAAACCATAGGGCCTAGTATAAAGAATATATAACAAACTCAACAATAAAAAGTCAAATAACCCAATTAAAACTTGAATACGGAACCTAAATAGACATATCTCCAAAGTAGATAAATAATTAGTCAATAAGGACATGAAAATGGGCTCAAAATTATCATCATCAGGGAAATGCAAATTAAAACCATAATGAGATGTCATTTTGCACCCATTAGTATGGCTAGAATTTTCTTTTTAAATGGAAAATGACAATTGTTAGTGAGAATATAGTGAAATTGGAACTCATACATTGTTGGTGGTCTGTAAAATAGTGCAGTATAAAGTATGACTATAAATATGTAAAAATGCCTCTGTACCAGGTAAGATGGGTTTAACATAAGAATGGTCTGTTTCATGACAGGACAGACAGCCTCATAAGTAAGAATTATCTGTGCCTACTGTCCCAGCATCATTGTTAGTCATACTCCCTCTTCTACTCTCAAGGAGGTGCCAGAATGGACAACAGATTATATTGCCATCCTCCTTGTGGAAAGAAACTTTACCCTAAGGAAACAAAGGAAGAAGGCCCATTGCCTTTGCAAAGGGTTATGAACCATTAAAACAGGGAAAGCGTAAATTTGAGGACACGAGGCAGTGGACTTCTCAAATTGCCTTTGGTCCTATACCTCACGATATCCTCCAAGCTGCTGAAGATATTATACAAATACATTTAAAAATTAAAAATACATATCACTAATAAATTGAGATCCCAAGGAGTGTTATGTTTTTGCTATACAGCGCAAGATGCTATAACACAGCATAGTACAAGAGTGTGTAAGAAGTGTTTTCCACATTTCAATGATGAGTGTTAAAGCAAGGAATAGAGGTACCAATGTCCACCTCACCGGCAGCAGAGAACACTGGATATCAAGCTATGATGGAAGTGAGAAAGTTAAGGCAAAAAATAAATTGATACCTAGAGATGCACACGTTTTCATTTATCCAATAATTGCTTTTTTGTTTTAGTGTATACCTGGGTAAAAATGAAGGTGTTTACAGAAATAAATAGTAGCTATTTTAAGATGAGGGGATTATAAGTGTCTTTTCACTTTATTCAAAACTTTTTATGTAGTTATTAATTTACAACTTTCTCATAATAATGACTTTTATCTAAAATGTTACCAGTTGTATCAAGGCACAATCAGAGAAGCAAAACCACATGTGTGTGTGTGTGTCTGTGTGTGTCTTGTATCTGTCTATATGCACATACACACACATATATTTGCTACAGCAATTTGACTTCCTACAATTGTGAGACTTGGTTAAGCAGTCACTGTGAGACTGTTGTCATCCTGTCTGATGCTGGAACTTCAAGTCCAGAGGGCAGACAGTCAGGAAGAGAAGAGAAACGTTACATGCGAGTAAGCAAGATCAAGCTGGAACCACAATCACAAGCCGGAGCCCACAAGCACAGACTGAAACCCCTGTCTGTTCTTGTTATAGTGGGTGTCTTGCAAAAGCTAGGACCTTTCCTCACAGAGCTACACACACATCTGACCCAAGAGTTGGAGGAATTGGAGGAAGATCCAAGGGAAAGTGAAACGATTGCGGGCTGGCTCCTGCCTCACACCAAAGGTGAGCCTGCAAGTCAGTGACAATACTTGGGAACAACAAAACAGCAGCCGCATCACATCTGCCCCACATATCTCACCCAAAAATATCTCTTTTGTTCAATCCTATCCGGAAACATGCAAGAAATGGGGATTTGGGAAAATGTAGGTCACTGTAGCCAAGTTGACACATTACAAAGCCACCACAAAGTCAAATTGTGCTTTTCGTCAAAAAACACAAATAGTTTCCCTAACAAAAGATCATGAAAGTCTGGACTAATATGAATCTCTCCTTTACCAGGCTATCTTTAGTATTTAGTCCTAAACATTTTATTTAACGTAATTCAATCTCTTCCCTCATTGTAAAATAGGGTTAATAATATCACCTATTATAGAAAAGTTATTAATTATGAGCCACAGAAACTAACTCTAGTGTAGGATTTCTCAGCCTCCCAACTGTTGACACTTTAGTACAGATTCCTTTGTGATGGGGGCTGCTCTGAGTACAGTAGAATGTCTCACAGCAGTTCTGGCCTTGAGTCCCTGCATGTCAGCTCACAATAGCTATATCCCCTCTGCTACTCATGGACAGTCTTGCCTCCACCACAGCTGCAAGGCCATAGCAAATAGTCTGGCTACAGTTATGGAACATCTCCTACTCACCTACAAAGAGGCCAAGTACTGTGTTAGATCCGAAGAAGTCAGAGTTCCTCAGCTTCAAGAGATTACAGTCAGCCCTATAAATAATCAAGATTTGACCTTTCCATGAGGCCAAGTCCTGTAGTGCAGTCCTGTGTCCAGGGAGAGCACAGGACACAGGACGGTGCTAGACTTTGGAAGCCCTTTTGGCTTTGGAATACCTTATCACTGTTATTGAAAAGAACATTTTGGTCAGAGGTAAACAATGGAATGTTTCCACTTTCTTATTTGGAAAGCTATTTAGAGAAGAAGGAAGTGAGTGAGCAAGGGTTGATGGTGATGTGATGGATGAGAAAAGGCTTCTCTCTATGCTGCAGTGGCCCAGAAACGACAACAGTCTCACACGTAGTGCTCGTTAGTGCTAATGGGAGTTGGGTCTGGCATCCAGAGAAGAACATGCCCTTGGAGTTGTACTTCCCTCTGTGGACAAATTGACATTGAGGAAACCTTTGCCATAAATAATCCCTGCTATTCAAGAGAACGTTTATCCCATTGCTCTAGAGTGAAGACAAAAGAGTCAATGAAGTTTTCAGGAGGAGATCACAGACTCTGAGAGCTGTCTTTAGGAAGAGTAATAAGGGCACAACAGGCATCAGAACCGCAATGGTGAAACTTACAATGGCTGTGTAATAGTCCGTCCATGCACTGCTATAAAGAAATACCTGAGATTGGGCAATTTATAATGAAAAAAGGTTTAATTGCCTCACGGTCTGCAGGCTGTACAGAAAGCATAGTGGCTTCTGCTTCTGGGGAGGGCTCAAGAAATTTACAATCATGGCAGACAAGTGGGAGCAGCCATCTTACTTGGAAGGAGCAGGGCCAAGAGAGAAGGGGCAGGTGCTACACAATTTTTAACAACCAGATCTCACAATAACCTACTCACTCACTTTCACAAGAACAGCACCGAGCAGACGATGCTAACCCATTCATGAGAACTCAGCCCCATGATCCAATCATCTCCCACCAGGACCCACGTCTAATACTGGGGATTACAAATCAACATGAGATTTGGGCAGGGACACAGATCCAAACCATATCAGGCTATAACAGGAACACAATGCCAAATGTCTGGGTACAAAATTAAAAAATCAGTTACTATCCCTGAAACCTGTATTCTACTCCTTCAAGTTACATTTCATTTAAATAGAAAAAAAATTAGTAAAAAAAATAAAACAAGTCACAGTCAGAGTCCATTCAACTGAGCATTCTGTCCTTGGTAGTGCTATTAAAGGTATTTTGGTGAAGGGTGATGCTGGTCCATGTTATCTAAAAGGATAAATAAATGAGATAAGGAAGGATACATACATAAAGAAAGAAAAAGACTCATGGCTTTGCTCCATGCAGTCATTTTAAGGACCAGGCCTTTGAAGTCCACCACTGGATCCTCTGCATTCAACCAGTAAAGAAAATAAAAGAATGAATGTGGAGGACTTAGTGGGAAGTTTAGGGTCCAGGCCTACAGGTGGCATAAATCATTTATTCTAGTATCTTATTGGCAACAGCTCACTCAAAAGGCCACACCTCACTGCAATCATAGCCAGAAATATAATCTAGTATGTGCTGAGAAGCAAAAGGGAAAATGGTTTGGTGAACCACAAAGTACATTCAATCTTGTTGATGTGGTCCTTCTCAAACTTTTCCAATTTGAGGAATCCTTTGCTTTTGTGTTTTTCTTACCTTGATTATGTGATCACCCTTCCTTGTAAATTCTCCAGCTCAATTATGACTCTCATGACCTGAGATTTCAGCGTTGCACACCATAGCAGAAGAAAAAGCAGAGATGAGAGGAGAGGGAATGAGAGAAGAAAGAGCTTCTGAACTGAAAAGATCCGTAGGGCAACGAATTCCAAACACCTCATTTCACAAAAGAGGACACTGAGTTCTAGGGAAAAGTCACCTACCCATGGCAATACACCCTTAAATATAAAACTGGGACTTCAGCCCAGTTCTCTTAATTTTCTTTTCAGGATTCTTACCAACAGCATCGTTATTTCAAATGTGTACATGTCAATGTGTACAAATCTGTTACAAATGTGCAATAACTTTTACAAGTAGTTTTTAATTCACTGAGCTCTTATAATAATGTCTCATATTTTGTTGGTAGTTTTGACCCTGGAAGTACACATTTGATAAGCATACCTCTAGTCCAAACTGACAACCCAGGACTCTTTGCTTGAAATACTATCATTAAAATTATTTTCACTATTTATCAGATTGCATGTATGCACTGAACAGGCCTCCAAAAAGAAGTACTTGGAGACAGTTTTGTTTTTGGTTTTAACTTCCCTTTTATTTTCTGTATTAGGATTATTTCAATTGCTAACATTAGAAAACAACTCAAAAAGCTTAATTTTCAAACTGGAATTATTGAATCGTGTGTATACTGGAGGATTCAGGGTACAACCAGTATCACCAGAGTTATTCTTGTCTACTCATTTTTAATTCTTTTTCTTGGTCAACCTGACTGCCTCTTCTTTCAGACAGGCTACTTCCACATGTTGGGAATGATGGCCACTGGCAAGGTTAGCCCTTCAAGTTTTAACTTGAGATCCAAAGTGAAAAGAGAATCTTTCCCGCCAACTGCAGCAGAAAAGTCCCAGAGTGGACTCTAACTGGCCTAGCTCGGTAACCTGCTTTTCAATGAGTAGATTTAGGTAGGGGAGCAGTTGCTATGATTGACAGTTCCACCAAAACCACAAGGAGTGGGTTAGAATTTGCTCTAGAAACCAGAAAAGGGGCTGCAAAACATGCTGAGCAGAGAAAAACAGCTGTCACAGTCCATTCTGCTCGTTGGCTAGGAAAATGACATTAAACATTCAGGAATTGGAATGCATTTTTAATGCACAAGTCAAATTTTAGCTGCCTGATACATGAGGTATATACCTCCAACCTAAGAGTCAACATGAAAATTCAAGATATTTTCCTTCCTCTCTTTTAGGTTAAAAATCTAGAACAGTAGACAGACAGTAAAAGGTATTATCTCTCTGCCCAATATCTCCTGTTACGCATGGATATTCAATGGAAAATATCAGATTTGTAGTTAATTTGGTTACTTATGTAAATTAATCACTAAGATATCTCTCTCCCCACCCAGAAAAAATTAGAGCTAAATATTAGGTTTGGAAAAAGGCTATAAACATTGTCTAGCCTATCTCGTTCATTTTGTACATTGTGATATTGATGACCAGAGAAGTAATATAATCTGGCTAAAGTTACACAGCTTCCTATTGAATAAATCCTGGGTTAAAACTCAAATTTCCTTCCAGGTAGTATAGTACTTTTTTTATCATATACCATTGTCCAAATTGTGTACATATTACTCACATCATAAGATTAAAAAAAAAAAGATGTAGAAGCAAATAGACAATTGTGAACCAAAAAGGTACATTTTCAAGTCTCGTAATCTTCCAATTTTTATGCAACAACTCAAAAATCCTCCTCCATTCATATTTTCCAGTGCATAGTTCTATGACATCCAGAAAAAAAAATGGTGGCATCTATGAATGGTAGGTCTCAAACTGAGTGTAAATGCTTACAAAATAATTACTGATAAAATCAAAGGAACGTGAATCATCAGGGTTGCCTTTCCGATTTGGCTTCGGAATTTTTTTCAAAAACATCTATCTCCTGCTGTGTCTTTATGCTATTATACACAGCACGATTCAATAGGGAAAAAGAGTCCCTAAATGCAATGAACAGCTAAAATAAAGTTCTAATCAAGTCACTTGATTTTAAATTGTTTCAAAATACATCCTAGGTACTAACATGATAATCCTTAACTTTTCTTATTTTAGTAGAAATCGGGTCTGTTTTTCTTGAGCAATAAACTGTATTTGGGACAAACTCTAATCAGAAAATTCAGTTTCAAATGAAACTATCTTTTGTCCATCAGGTTAATAAATTAGGATTGAAAGTACCTAGTTTAGCAAGAGTGTAGGGAAAGAGACCATCTCATACCTTTAGGGCAGATGAAGGACACTAATAATTCTTCTTCAGGCCAACTTGGAAATATGTATTAAGTATCATTTAAAATGTTCATGCCTTTTAATCTAATAATTAACCATAAAAATTTATCAAATACATAAAAAAGTGACCACGATAGTATTTGTCACAATATTATGTGAATTGGAAAAAAAAGGGTATTACTAAATATAAAAAAGCTGTGCTTAAATAAATCAGTGATAGCACATATGATGGAATATTTTCCAACCTAAATAACCAAGAATCTAAGGTTGGAATAACCTAAATAACCACAATTTAAGATTGGAAAATAAATTTTGATGTTTTAGTATGATGAAATACTAGATTGCCATTTTTTAAGTAGAAAGATTTTACAACAATATAATCCAATTCATGCAAACTTTGCAAATGCCTTTCAACAGAGCTGTACATACATACACACACACACACATACACAAACAGAAAGAGATACTTTAGAAGCACATATACCACACGAATAATAGCTTATATACCAAAAATATTAGCTCTGTCTAGAGATAATATCTACTTCAAAATATTGCTGTCAGGATTCAAGTGTGTGTGTGTGTGTGTGTGTGTGTGCGTGTGTCCCTATTAGAAGGCCTGGGAAATAGCAGGTCTTCAAATAATGCTTGTCACCTTTTTGCCTTTACAACCTTTTCTGTATGTGGCACCACTCCACACTATTCTATATCTAACATGATTTAGCTCCAAGAACAGGATACAGAAGAATCCTGGGAAGGAGAACAAATCGGGCAGAAAACCAGTAAGACTCTGGAACTCTTGGTAGCGTCTCTGCATTTACCCTGTCAAACCAAAGGCTTAGGTTGACATCAGCTTTCACGTGACAGCAGAATGACAGGGCCTCATCTCCCAGTGCGTGATCTGCAAGTCTACCTTTAGTGATAAACATAGACTAAGGGTAACCCCTTTCTCAGAAAATGTTCTCTCATTACCTTTTGAAAGCATGAATCAGACCCAGGGAAGGCTTAGGTTCATTACTTTAAAATAACCATATGAAGGAACCCAGTCACATGTGTAGGCCTAATGGATTCTGCCCCCTGAAAGAGGCATAATTTTGGACTCTTCTTCCTGTTCCCTGTTGAGTTTCCATGGAAACAAGTGTCAGAGGGGAGGGGGTCAATTCTACTCCTCTTGGGTTGGGGAGCTATATGAATGGATAAGAGAGACAAAGTCTGTCCTCTTTTGGAGCTAATTGTCTAACCATGGATGTATACTTGGCCATAACAGAAAAGTGGAGGGCCCTGAGGTGATGAGAAATTTTAAGGCGAGAGCAGCAAAAGCTTCACAGAAGTCTGACATAATTTTCATCTCCTCCAAATTGCTACCTGGCAAGCTGTTCTCTGACCATCTTTACTCTGCTTTCCCTTTTGTTTAAATAAAAAGTGTAGATGGTATCTTTTCAGACTATTAACACAAAGGGAGAAAGGACTCTCAAACCCATTTCTACAATCTGATTTAGTGAAAATAAAATTCAAACTGAGTGAAACATCAAAGCATCACTTCTCCGTGAAAGGAATTAAACTTCAAAATGCAGTTACCTCAACTACTGGTTAACTCATTGTGGCAAATGTGCATATTCCAGTATGGACCTCCACTCTCCCACAAAGCAACATTTATTATAATGGTAGAAGATGGCTGGACCATGATAATAGAGACACAGATTCCAAAGTCATTCCTTTGACTTCAATGTGGACTTTTTGGCCTCAGTAGCAGATGTCACACACATCTACTAAATTCCAGGGAAATACAAAAAGCATCACTGGAGATGCTAGACATAAGTGAGACGAAGGGACATTTCAAGACAGGCCGAATTGCAGCTAGAATTTTCTGGCGTACATGCCAGTGAAAGGTTTGACTGAATCGAGTCCTAATTTTACTACATATTTATTTATCATTACCACATGCCTACTCATTTTATACTGCGCCAATATGAATAAACTCTTATCACAATGATCAGCCTCTCAGTAAGAAGGTGTTTGGATAAGAAAGAACAGCTTTTCTCCTACTATTTCAGCTATGAAAATACTCTTGAGTTCTATTGTTAAGTCTCCTTATATCAACTTCTCAAAAAAAAAAAAAGAAAAGAAAAAAGAAAGAAAAAGCCATTTTTTTAGCATCTACATGTGTCCACCAGTAATGATAATTATATCATGGTTATACAGTCTCCAAAAATGAAGAAAACAATCTTCAGTAGCCAGTTTGCATTTTGAGGGAAAGAAAGCAAGAAAGGAAGGGATAACTATGTCAAGCCACACCCTTAAAAATATGAAAAAGTGATTTGGGAAGTTTTTCTTAGTCTTTGTAGTTAAGCTCTTCCTATTCTGAATAACAGTTGTATTTATAGTTTCTACCTTTGACCTTGATTCATTCAACAAGAATTCACTGTGTAACTGTGATGGGTCAAAGCTAAGGGTTAGTACTTACTGCTTGGTGACACATTTTTCCTTATTATCTAATCAAATATCTGATATGTTCTTCTTTCTTCCCACAAGAGTCTATGTCTCTTGAGGGCTTGAATTACGGCACACCTTTGTCTAGAAAATAAGGATCTGAGTCTTCTTTCTCCATAATGTGGTAACAACCTATCTTCCCAGCCCCATCTCTACCTTTCTCTTTCATTTCTCTCAATGACAAACCAGTTATGTCTTGTTATGATATGAAGTCAGCACATTCCTGTTTGGAATGCATTGGTTCAGGCAACCCCTCTACATGAATGCCCTTCTTCAAACTATTTTCTATAAAATGATACACATTTTTGGTGTCATTATCAGAGGTTATCCTGTCTATTAAACCTCTGGAGGACCTCCAAAACCAGAATCACTCTCTTCTTCCTCTGTGTTCCTATAACACTTTTGTTTTGATCCTCTGTTTAGAAACTTTTCACATTCTTCTTGTTTCAGAGCCAATAATGTCACATACTCTATTACATTTCAAGCTCACTACTTTAGTAATCTCTTATTTATCACTGCATCCTCTATATTGTACATAGAAGACAATTAATAAACATTTTTAATAAATTTATTGATAATAGCCATTGCAATGAATAATAATGGCTAAGCAAACTCAGCCTGGAGATTCACTAACAAATCATGGCTGAAGTAATTATTTTACACCCACAAAATAAAATACTATGCAGCTATAAAAATGGTGACTTGGAAGAGATTTTCAGGAGGTCACTTTCTTTTCTCCTTAGTAACTGTTTCAAGCTACTTATTATCATCTCAAATCCCCAAACTCATGTTTCTTTTTACTCTCAGAAGATTACTTCACCTCCTAATTCACAGAGCAAATCAAACAACAAGATTAGGATTAAAAAAAAAAAACATTTTAACACCAAGCATACAAACTCGCCTGTATGTGTATCCATCCTGTCCTTCCACACAATTGCACTGAAAGAGGTTTTATGCATCTTGCTTTAAGACTAATTTCCCTATGTATGCTCAGGGTTATCCCCCACTGTCTCTCTTCTTATATCCCTTGCTGTATTAATTACCCCTTCAAATATCTTCAGTCACTTCCTCTCTGTTGATTCCTTCCCAAGGGCATTTTTAAGTGTTCGTTGATTTGTACTTAAGAAAATAATCACAAATGACCCTGGATCCTGTGCATAGAAAACTTGGTGGGCCCAGTTCTCTCTCTGTTCCCTGAATTTCGTCTACTATGCATTCCTCTCACAGTGAAACCTAGCTTCCTTCTCTTCCACCAAATACAAATAACAACAATACTTCATCAAAATCATCACTTACCTGCTTCTCACCAGAGCCTTTGAGTATTTCAACCTTTAAGCAGTTGCTCAACGATTTGGACAGCTCCTCTTTGCAGTACATTTTTCTCTAGCCATTGTCAACTGCACTTCACATGGCTTTGTTTCTCCCTTTCTTGGTTCCCCTTGTGAGCTTCCCTTCCTCTGACATCCCTTAAGTTTACATATTTCTCAGAGGCTGCATCTAGGTCCTCTTCTCTTCTTATTCAAAACATTACTCATGAACATTTTCATCCACTGTAACTTCAATTACCATCTTGGTGCTGATGACTCAGAGATGGGGCCTAGGGCTTCTACCCAGATTACTGTCTTCAGTTCCCATCTCATACACCTGCCTGCCTCATAGACGTCTCCATTAGGCTGTCCTACAAGCACCATTTCCCAGCATTTTACTGAAGTGCTCCATTCTAACACACCTAGCATTCTTCTCTTCTGTTTCCTTACTCATTAGACAGCACCACCGCTAGCCAAGTAAGAAACACAGGTGGCATTCTTATCATCTCTCTCCTCACTTCCACATCCACCCAGTCACCCTATCATATAGAATCCACCTTTCAGTATTTCTCAGGTTTATCAACCTCTCACCAATTCCTGACACTAGCCTACTCCAGGCTGCTATCACCTCTTGCCAGGACTTCTGAAACAACCTCACAACTCATTTTTCCTTCCTCAGTCATGCTAGACTCTAATCGTTCCCTGAATTACAACAACTATGGCATTTCTAAAATACACACTATCTGTGTAGATATATACAGAGCCTGTGTCAAAGCTCTAGGGAAGATTATGTCCCTACTTAAAACTCTTTCAGTGCTATGCCATTGCCTTCAGAATAAACTACAAAATTATCATGAACTCCCTGCTCCAGATTGCAGTAGTATCTGTTTATCTCCATGATTTTTGTCTCTTACATTCTACCCTTCTTCCCTCTCTATGCCCCTCCCATCCTGATAATCTCTGAGTTCATCAAGGGAGCCTTCTGTTTCACATTGCATGGTCTTTGCTTACTCTGTTCACCTTACCTGTAACATTCTCCTTTCCTCCAAGACCACGCTCTCATACCTGTCAATCACACCTGGCTAATGTCTACTCATACCTCAGATATTAGATTACACGTTGCTTCATTCAGGTGTCCTTCTCATGCCTTCATGCCTGCAAGTCCAGTTTGAATGCCTCTTTTTCACTCTCACAGCATCCTATAACCCTATTGTAACACCTAACCTAAGACATTGTAATTTCTGTTACTTGTCTATATCCTGTGTTATACAATTCTTGGGAACAGACATTGTGTAAATGTTCATCATTTATTGATTCAACAAATAGTACTGCAATACTAATTCTAGAATTGCAACGATGAGGAAAAACACGTAGGTTTATTCATGCCTCGTATAGCTAATTCAAAAAAAAATAAACATTGATCAAATAATCATGCATAAAGTTAACTCTGGCAAATGCCACACAGGAAAGTTAGGTTTTATGAGAGTCTGCAATGAAGGGATTGACTCATTCAAGACAACCAGGGCAAAGAAGGCTTCCTTGCTTCTGGAAGATGTGATAACTAATGGGAGATCTGACACTGAAGGTAATTAAAGGACAGAAAGAAAGGGATGTGCTCCAGTTTATGGAACAGCCTGTGTCAAAGCTCTAGAGGATATTAAAGGAGCTGAAAAAGGTGCAATGTGATTGAAGCACTAAGAGAAAACATTTAGGATATCAATTGAATACTGTAGAAGTAGCTAAAGGTCCAAACATTCAGATTTGAATACTTATTCCACAGTCTTTGTAGGATTTCACACAAAAATATGATATTAGCAGATAGGGACGAACTTGGGAGATATTTAAGAGACAAAATTAATAGTACTTAGTGATGGATTTGACATAGTAGTTAAGGAGAAATTCCCTAGAGCATAATATCATATAGTAGCATTATAACAAGTATCTATTTAATTAAATATCACCATGTAGTGTATATTTTTATTCTTAAAAATATATACCTATGGACTAAGGTACAAATTTCAGTTCTTATACTTACTAAGTAACTTTGATCAAGAAACTTAATTTCTTTTGTTTTCATTTATTATTATTATTATTTGGAACAGGGTCTTGCTCTATCACACAGGCTGGAGTGCAGTGGTGCGATCATAGCTCACTACCACCTTGAACTCCTGGGCTCAAGTCATTCTCCCATCTCAGCCTTCCAGGTAGCTGAGACTATAGGCGTGCGCCACCACACCCAGCTAATTTTTTTGAGGGGGGGATGTGGGTAGAGATAGGATCTTGCTATGTTGCCCAGGCTGATCTCAAACTTCTGGGCTCAAGTGACCCACATGCCTCAGCCTTCCAAAGTGTTGGGATTATGAGCCACTGCACCCAGCCAAGTAACTTAATTTCCATGTGACTAAATTTATTCATCCATATAATGGGGATGAGGAAGGGAGCAGAAATATAACACAAATGTCATAGGGCATTTTTATGAGAATGAAATATAAAAATTGATATAAAGAATTTATCACAATACTTAACATATTGTCAATGTTGAATATATGTGAGCTTTAAAAACATATAGTAAGCATTATGTGTAATTGTTACACAAGCATGAAGAAAGTTTGGAAATCCTAACTTTAGCCATAATAGAGATTAAGGCAGTAAAAAACATCTGCACACTGAGAATTATTTTATTTTTACTTATTTTATTTATCTGTTTGTTTATTTATTTATTTTTGAGACAGAGTTTCACTCTTGTTGCCCAGGCTGGAGTGCAATGGTGATTTCAGCTCACTGCAACCTCCCCCTCTCAGGTTTAAGCAATTCTCCTGCCTCAGCCTCTCGAGTAGCTGTGATTAGAGGCATGTGCCACCACACCTGGAAAATTTTGTATTTTTAGTAGAGATGAAGTTTCACCATGTTGGCCAGGTTGGTTTCAAAACCCTGACCTCAGGTGATCCAACCATCTCAGCCTCCCAAGTGCTGGGATTACAGGCATGAGCCACTGCACCTGGCCGAAACTATAAAACAATTTAAAAAATTGAAGAAAATACAAATAAATGAAAAGACATCCTGTGTTCATGGATTGGAATAATTAATATTGTTAAAACGTTCATACTACCCAAAGCTATTTACAGATTCAATGTAATCCTTATCAAAATTCTAATGACATTTTAACAGAAATAGAAAAACAATCCTAAAATTCATATGCAACCACAAAAAACCCTGAATGGCCAAGGCACTCTCCATCAAAAAGAACAAAGCTGGAGGCAACACATTACCTGACTTTAAATTGTTACAAAGCTATAGCAATTAAAGCAGAATGTATGGGCATATAAATAGAAATATCCACCAATGAACAAAATAGCCCAGAAATGAACCCACACATTTACAGTTAATTGATTTTGAAAAGGTGCCAAGAGCATACAATGGGAAAAGAACAGTCTATTCAATAAATGATGTTGGAAAAACTGGATATTCATATGCAGAAGAATGAAATTGGACCTTTTATCTCACACTGTATACAAAAATCAACTCAAAATGTATTAAAGACTTAAATATAAGACCTGAAACTATAAAAATACTCAAAAAAATAGGGGGAAAAAACTACACAATATTGATCTGGGCAATTATTGTTTTAAGATTTGGCACCCAGGGCTCAGGCAATAAAAGCAAAAATAAATGAGATTAGTTCAAACTGAAGGGCTCCTACAAAGCAAAGGAAAATAGAGTGAAGAAACAACTTACAGGTTGAGAGAAAATATTTGCAATCAATAATCTGATAAGGTATTAAGAGCCAAAACACAAAAAACTCTAAAAAGAACTCAATATCAAAAAATAAACGATTTTAAAATGTAAGAAGTATCTGAATAGATATTTCTCAAAAGAAGACATACAAGTGGCCAACAGATATATGAAAAAGATGCTAAACATCACACCAATTATTAGGGAAATGCAAATTAAAATGACAATGATATATCATCTTATATCAGCTACAATGGCTATTATCAAAATGACAAAAGATAAGTCTTGGCTAGGTGGATCCAAGATGGCCAAATAGGGACAGCTCTGGAGTGCAGTTGCCAGCGAGAAGAACTCAGAGAGTGAGTAATCACCATATTTCCAAATAAGTTATTACTGCCCATAGACCAGGAAATTCCTGGGCTGAAAAGTGCCATGAGTTCCCAGCATGGCTGTTTCAGCTGGTGCAGCATGTCTCCGCACAAAAACTCACACAAATCTGGGTGGCTATTTCAACTGGTGCCTAGAACACCTGGGAGACAGAGTCGCTCATTCAACTGACAAAAAGGGGGCTGAAACAGGGATCTAGGTGATCTGGCTCGGCAGGTCTCACCCCCACAAAGACCAGAAATCTGAAACACTCTGGACTGAGAGTTTCACAGCAAGCACAGCTAAACCTGGGACAGTCCAGCTTTGTGGGGAGAAGGGTGTCTGCCATTACCGAGGCAGTCCATCACTACTGAGGCAGTCCGCGATTACCTAGGCAATCTGCCTTTACTGAGGCAGTCCACCATTACTGAGGCAGACTGCCATTACTGAGGCAGTTCTAACTACACCTCTATAAACAAAACCACAAGGAAATTTACACAGCAGCAGGCGGAGCCCATGGCAGCTGAGCAACACCTCTGCTGGCAGACTAAGACTTGGCTACCTCCTAGCTGTGCAGGGCATCTCTGAATAAAGGCATCAGCGTGTCAGAAACTTATAAACAAAGCCCCACCTTCCAGACAGAGCACCTGGGAACAAAGGTGGTAACGAGTTCCACCGCAACAGACTTAAACATACCTGCCCAGGAGCTCTGAATGAAACAATGAAGCTCCCAGCTCAGCACTTTAGCTTCTATAAGGGACAGACTGTCTCCTCAGGCAGCTCCTGGACTCCTGTATATCCAAAGGGGTGCTCATAAAGGAGAGCTAAGGCTGACAACTGGCGGGTATCCTTCTGGGACAAAGATAACAGAAGAAGAAACTGGAAGCAACCCTTGCTGTTTTGTAGCCCCTGTGGGGTGATCCCCAGGGAAGCAGGAACTGGAGTGGACCTCCAGCAGGCCTACAGCAGAGGGGCCTGACAGTTAGAAAGAAAACCAAGAAACAGGAAAATATAACTTCAGCATCAACAAAAAGGAAGTCTACTCAGAGACCCCATCCAAAAGTCACCAACTATAAAGACCACAGGTAGATAAATTGACAAAGATGGGAAGAAACCAGTGCAAAAAAGATGAAAACACTGAAAACCAGAACGCCTCTCCTCCTCCAAGGTATCATAACCCCTCACCAGCAAGGGAGCAAGGCTGGATGGAGAAGGAGTCTGACGAATTGGCAGAAACAGGCTTCAGAAAAAGAACATGATCTAACCCAATGCAAAGAAACTAAGAACATTGAAAAAACATTTGACAAAATGCTAATGAGAATAAACAGCTTAGAGGAGAATATAAATTACCTGATGGAGCTGAAAAACACAACATGAGAACTTTGTGAAGCATACACAAGTTTCAATAGCTAAATTGACCAAGCAGAAGAAAAGATATCAGGGATTGAAGATCAACTCAATGAAATAAAATGAGAAGGCAAGACTACAGAAAAAAGAGTAAAAAGAAATGAACAAAGCCTCCAAGAAATATGGGATTATGTGAAAAGACCTAATCTATGTTTGGTAGGTGTACCTGAATGTGACAGAGAGAATGAAGCCAAACTGGAAAACACTCTTCAGGATATTATCCAGGAGAACTTCCCCAACCTAGCAAGGCAAGCCAATATTCAAGTCCAGGAAATACAGAGACCACCACAAAGATGTTCCTCAAGAAGAGCAACCCCAATGTATATAATTGTCAGATTCACCAAGATTGAAATGAAGAAACAAATGCTAAGGGCAGCCAGAGAGAAAGGACAGATTACCCACAAAGGGAAGCCCATCAGACTCACAGTGGATCTCTCAGCAGAAACCCTACAAGACAGAAGAAAGTAGGGGCCAATATTCGACATCCTTAAAGAAAAGAACTTTCAACCTAGAATTTCATATCCAGCCAACTAAGCTTCATAAATGAAGGATGAATAAATTCTTTATGAACAAGCAATTCAGAGATTTTGTCACCATCAGGCCTGCCTTACATGAGCTCCTGAAAGAAGCACTAAACATAGAAAGGAACAACCAGTACCAGCCACTCCAAAATATGTACCAAATTGTAAAGACCATCAACACAATGAAGAAGCTACATCAACTAATGGGCAAAACAACCAGCCAGCATCAAAACAGCAGGATCAAATTCACACATAATAATATTAACCTTAAATGTAAATGGGCTAAATGTCCCAATCAAAAGACCCAGACTGGCAAATTGGATAAAAAGTCAAAACCCATCAGTGTGCTGTATCTAGGAAACCCATCTCACATGCAAGGATACACATAGGCTCAAAATAAAGGGATGGAGGAAGATTTACCAAGCAAATTGAGAGCAAAAAAAGCAGGAGTTGCAGTCCTAGTCTCTGATAAAATAGACTTTAAACCAACAAAGATCAAAAGAGACAAAGAAGGGAATGATATAATGGTAAAAGGATCAATGCAACAAGAAGAGCTAAAGATCCTAAATATAGACGCATCCAATACAGGAGCACCCAGATATGTAAAGCAAGTTCTTAACAACCTACAAAGAGACTTAGACTACCACACAATAATAGCAGGAGACTTTAACACCACACTGTCAATATTAGACATACCAACTGACAGAAAATTAACAAGCATACCCAGGACTTGAATTCAGATCCAGACCAAGAAAACCTAATAGGCATCTACAGAACTCTCCAACCAAAATCCACAGAATATACATTCTTCTCAGCACCACATCACACCTACTCTAAAATTGACCATATAATTGGAAATAAATCACTCCTCAGCAAACGCAAAAGAAGGGAAATCATAACAGTCTCTCAGACCACAGTGCAATCAAATTAGAACTCAGGATTAAGAAACTAACTCAGAACCATCGCCGGGCATGGTGGCTCATACCTGTAACCCCAGCACTTTGGGAGGCTGAGGTAGGCGGATCACCTGAGGTCAGGAGTTTGAGACCAGCCTGACCAACATGGTGAAACCCCATCTTAAAAATAAAAAAATAATAATAATAATAAAAAGAAACTAACTCAAAACCACACAACTACATGGAAACCAAACAACTGGCTCTTGAATGTTGACTGGATAAACAATGTAATGAAGGCAGAAATAAAGATGTTCTTCAAAATCAACGAGAATGAAGACACAACGTACCAGAATCTCTGGGACACATTTAAAGCAGTGTTTAAAGGGAAATTTATAGCAATAAATGCCCACATGAGAAGCAAGGAAAGATCTAAAATAGACACCCTATCATCAAAATTGAAGAATCTAGAGAAGCAAGATCAAAAAAACTCAAAAGCCAACAGAAGACAAGAAATAACTAAGATCAGAGCAGAACTGAAGGAGACAGAGACACAAAAAACCCTTCAAAAAATCAATAAATTCAGGAGGTGGTTTTTTGAAAAGATCAACAAAATAGACCACTAGCCAGATTAATAAAAAAGAAAAGAGAGAAGAATCAAATGATGCAATAAAAAATGATAAAAGGGATATCACTA
>CAUYLG010014075.1:0-46636 GCA_963573385.1 Cacajao melanocephalus | reverse complement strand
TACAGATGAAGCCGTGGTCTCTGCTGCATCAGGCAGCGCACGAAGCCCCTGCACTGCCCCCATAGCCACCTCCTCCCCAGCCTCTAAAACTGCTCAAAGGGAGGATACCAGGTTTCACTAAAACAAGGAAAAGGATCCCCTTGAGGCGAGCCTTGGACAGCAGAGCCCACACTGCCTCAGATGGGCTGCAGAGATGGGCTGCAGTGAGGGCGGAAGCCAGCTGTCCTGACCCAGGCGCTTCTGGAACCAGCAGAGAGCCCGGCCAGCTCACAGTGTCACTGCAGAAAGCGACCCTAGACGGCAGCCTCTTCCCTTCCCTTCGTGGAGACACCTGTCTGCAGCTACAGGGTCACGGCATGTCCCCTCCTGCTTTCTCCCCGAGAGCCCTTCCCACACCCTTGTCCTGGGCTGCCTCTGGCTGGAGTGGCCAGGCTGTCCAGGCCCAGGCAGATGAGTGGCAGAGGAGGCTCCTAGAGGCGCAGCCTCTTGGCCACTGACCAGGTGCAGCCTGGGGACCATCCCCAGGCCCTGGCCACCAAGTGTTTGGGGTGGGTGGCCTGATGGGCACAGACTTTGGAGACAGAAGAGCTGAATCAGCTCCTGGCTCCTCGGCTGAGCAGCTGAGAAGGGGTGAGTGTCTGCTGCCGGCCACAGCCAGGCCCTGGGTGAGGAGGGGGTGCGCCTGAGCTGGGGGAGCCCAGAGCTGCCTGGGCAGGATGGACAGAGATGCTGCCGGCTGCCCACAGCAGCCCTGCCCATCAGAGTCCACCCTCTGTGTGACCAGCCCTGACAGCTGCCTTCTGTTGGCTTCCTCCTTCTCCTTGGCCTCTGCCTGGCCTGTCCCTGCAGCTCCTGTCAGGGAGACACATGGCTGTCAGCACAGTGCAGCCCCCAGGAGCAGATGGCGACCCCTAGTCCCCATGTCCTGCCCCAACTGCCTTTCACATGAAAACGGGAGAGACAGCCAGGCAGATGTCCACCAAGCCGGGGGCGCCGGGCAGTGTGGACATGAGGCCACATCCACACCAGGTGGCTGGAGCAGCCGCTGGACAAATGGCCTCTGGTGGCACCTGGCACTCCTGCAGCCTCTGTCCCTGGAGCCTTGTCCTACCTCTGCACAGAAATTGCACCTGTTAGCTCCCCTCCCCCAGCACTCCGCGACCACAGGATGGGAACAGCCAGCCCAGCCGGCTGAATGCCCCACGGCCTGGTGAGCACAAGCAGCCCCTTTATTTTAAAGTGACCCCCAGACCCCCGTGGTGAGGAGCAGAGCAGACCCTTGCCTCTAGGACCAAACTGAAACAGCCCCAAAAGGGAGCAGCTGCCACCGAGCTTCCCCACCCCGTCCTCTGCACCTGACAAGGCTCAGGGGTTCTGGGAACAGAAGTGGAGTGGCATTTCACCCAACTGCTGCTTCATTTATTCCTTCCTTCATTCATTCAGCAAACGCTGACAGGGTCTCCCCCATCAGAAAGGAAGGGATGACAGCAACCCGCTCAAAGGTTGTTGGAGGGCCGTGCGTGGCGGCTCACGCCTGTTATCCCAGCACTTTGGGAGGCCAAAGTAGGCAGATCACTTGGGGCCAGGAGTCTGAGACCAGCCTGGCTTTTTGGCCAACATGGCAAAACGTCATCACTACTAAAAATACAAATATTAGCTGGGCGTTGTGGTGGGCACCTGTAATCCCAGCCACTCAGGAGGCTGAGGCAGGAAAATTGCTTGAACCGGGGAGGCAGAGGTTGCAGTGAGCCAAGATTGCACCACTGCACTCCAGCCTGGGCCACAGGGCAAGACTTTGTCTCCAAAGAAAAAAACAATACAAATGTTACTGGAGGACTAATGTAGACTTTGCTGGGGGTGCCTGGCATGGCCTGGCTTAGAGAACACGGCTGCTGGGGTCAGCTCACGCCTGGGCTCTCTCCGAATGTGGTGGGAGGTCCTGAGCAGGAGGGACACGATCACATCTGCTTCCCACAAAGATCCCTAAGGCTGTGCAGAGGGCGGAACCCAGGCAGCAAGGGCGGGAGCAGGAGCCTAGGAGGCCCCCAAAGAGAAGAGATCAGCTGCCCGGAGCCTCCTCTGGGCCTGAGGTCAGGGCCAGGGTGGCAAAGCCCAGACGCAACCCTGCTCTGCCTCTGCAGCCAGGCCCTCTGCCCACCGCCCTGGCCCCTGAACCTGGCTGACTCCAGCCCATCCAGAGCGGGCACCACAGCCTTTTGCACCCCTACCAGCCTATTTGGGCCAGGAGAGGAGGCCTGGCCTCATGGCCGCAGAGAGCCCTCAAGCCATTCACCCCTAGAGTGATGGCATTCGGGGGTCGGGTTGAGGAGTTCTCTTGCAGGCTGGGAATTCTCCACTCACAGAATCCAGCAGCTCCTTGCCATGCAGCAGCATAGCCCCAGGGTCTGCCATGGCCCCGCTGGTAGGAGACGCCGTGGGATGCTTCCTGTCTCAGAACCTCCCGAGCCTCATGCTGGCCTCATAAAAAAAGAGTTAAATTTATTGCCCTAAATTTACAGAATCAATGGGGAGAGGCCAAAAAGCAGAAACCAGGATCCCTACCGCTAACCTCCATTTTCTCATCTGCAACATGGGATTAGGGGAAGACAAGAGGTACTTGAGAGAATTCTTCCTGCATCGTGGGCCTGGAGCCCAACGGTGACTGGATTTCCCAGACACCTTCTCCTCCACGTCTCTCTCTCATGTCTCCTGATCACGCTCTGAAATTACCATATTTGATTATCTGCTTATCCTCTGTTCTCTCAGCAGAACGTGACTGGGGTAAGCAGAGAGGGCTTCCCAGAAGAGGGGACTTGAGTGGGGAAAATGGGATTCAGAGAGTCAGAAATTTGGTGGGAGCAAATTCCAGGGAGCATAAGGGATTTGAAACCCAGGGCCCAGAGCAGGGATATCACAGGTACAGTCTTGACTTTTGTTCCCTCCCAGATGCTTAGATCTTATGCCATTTGACAACAGGACTTTGAAAATCAATTCGATGTTTTATTCATCCTTAAATGCTTCAAAGCTGCAAATCAGTCACCGGGTGCTTTGCTAATCACGTCCTGGGTTCCTTTATTGCTAATAACTGTACTCCGTTACATGCCCACCAGACCTTTCTCTGTCCCAGGCAAATGAATTTCTCCTAGTGTTCATTGTTCTAATTGCATTCACAGCGAGGCAGAGCAAACATCTTCTCCTCTTGACTTAATCTCCCCAAGTTTCCTAAAGCACTGTGTGATTCCCAGCCTCCCAGTGCCAGGAAATGCACTGTTGGATGTGCCAGTCAGTATACATTAGATTTATTCAGGGAAAATAAAGGAGCCTTGAGGCTATAAACTAATGGGAGATAGTGATCCCTCCTCTCAAGCGTGGACATCCCATACATTTCCTCTTAGGAAACAAAATATATAAGGCTGCCCATCACACACATACTGCCAGATTGATATCCTGTGTGCAATCAACAAAATGAAGAGGAGTGCATTTCTGTCTCAGGCAAACTCTCGGGCTGTCTGTGGGGCTGGGGCTGCCCACCCTGATCTGGGGGTCAATTGGCCTAAAGAAAGACCCCTGGAAGGCCAGGCGGGAGGCAGGATGCTCAGGACTGTAGCAAGAGCAGAGCAAGAGAGAGCTGGCTTGGAAGCCTGGCTATGCGCCTTCATTGCTTTGTGACATTGGGTGGGCAGGTGACTCAACCCTTCTGGGCTTTAGTTTCCTCGCCTGTCACCAGACCAAAAGGTTGAGGGTTAAATCTAGTCCTGGATGGATCTTTGTTAGGCAGCTACAATGCCTGCCAGGTCCTGGTCTTGGTTCTGGGTAAATAGTGGAGGCCATGATAGGCAGGGCCCTGACCTCAGGGTGCCCAGAGAGAACAGGCCAAGGAAGAAAGCTGTTGACTGGGTAAGCTCAGACTATGACAAGGCTTGTGACAGTGACTCGGGAGGGGACTATAACATTAACCAGATAACACAGACTTGACACCGTGACAATGACTGTGGATGGGCACAACCCTCTCATATACTGACCCAGGTTGGTGGGTCCAGTTAGAGCCATAAACAAGATTGGTGCAGCCAGTTAGGGCCATAAATCCATGCCAATTTCATAAGCAGCAGCCACCAGCCATGGGCATGCTGAATTCTGATGTTGAGGATCAGGACTGAATGCAGCCAAACAAATGCATTCATCAAAAGATGTTTTATTACTGCCATCACTATTATTGTTTACATTACCATGTTATAGATGCAGAAACTCAGTCCTACCAAGGAATCAGTAATCAGCAAGACATTCCTCTTTGATATACACCCTGTCTTCCCTCTCTAAATTCCTTTGCCTGAAGGTGAGTAGGAAAGGAACGTCTTGCTCCTTTGAGTTCTCTACTGTCCTTCAGCCAAAAACTCACCCTCCTCCCAGCCACTTGGTGATGTTGGGGCAGCGACCGACCCTGCAAATCACATGTTGGCTTTGCTAGGGACGTCCTGTTGGGCTTTGCCAATGGAGGCACTAGAGGAAGACCTAGAGGCTGGAGGAGGGAGAGAGAGGCTGGACTTGCTATTTTGTGTATTCTTTCTGTTCTGATTTTGCTCCTTCTTCTTGTTTTTTATTTCCCTGTCAGTGTCACTGTAGTACACCAGCATCGTGACTCAGATGGCGCTAGATAATTTTCAGCCCCATCGTTTCATTCTGCAAAGTCCCAGATGCTACCTCTGTGATACCTTAGTGCAAGGGTTGGTCTTTTTTTTAAAGGGCCACATCGTAAATATCTGAGTCTTGTAAGCCATATGATCTCTGTTGCAACTAGGCACCTCTGCTGTTGTAATCATAAACAATATATAGACAAATGGGCATGGCTGTGTTCCAATAAAACTTTATTTACACAAACAGCCCACCCCTGCCTTTGTGTTCTCTGCTTGCATTTTAATTCTTCAATACCTAGTTAACATTTACACACACACACATACACAATTTTTGTTGTTAAAATAACTAGTATGGTTACATCCTGTGTGCAATCAATGGTGCAATGGTTTCTGAAACCATACTAGCTATTTTAACAACAAAAGTCCCCTGACTGGACCCTTACTCAGAAATCGGAATCACAACTATGGTTCATATCTGTCTTACTGAATAAATCATTTAATGTACTTGCTACTTTTTGTTCATCAGGTCCAAAGAGCAAAATGTCCTTAATGTAGTGGACCAGTGTGATGCTTTGTACAATGGAAAGATCATCAAGAATCTCCAAAGACTATACTGTGACCAAAACTGAAGAGTTAGTATAGTCTTGAGGCAAGGCTGTGAATGTGTACTGTTGGCTCTGATAGGTGAAAGCAAACTGCTTCTTATAGTTCTTACAAATTTATCTAGAAAAAATGAAGTATCTGCCAGGTCAATAGCTGCATTTGAGGTGTCAGGGGGTTTGTTGATTTGCTTAAGCAAAGAGAGCATGCCTAGAATAGGAGCTGCAGTTCACTTCACCGCCTGTAGGTGGCTGTAGGTTTATAGTACCCACAGCCATTCTCCAAGAACCATCTGTCTCTACACAGCCAAACAGGAAAATTAAACTGGAGATCACTGTATTTCCCCCCTCTGCATCTTTCAGGTCTTTGAGGATGGCACTCATCTGCAATGCACCTTAAAATGCCATCCTGGCTAGGAAGGAAATTATCTGAGGATTCCACTTGGGTCTTACTACTGTAATAGATTTTACTCTATGAGTCTTTCCCATTACCACGAAACTTGGAAAACAGCTATAGTGTGTATCTGTAGGCCTATGGGGTGCACTGTGATTTGAAGTTGGGTCAAAAATCCACTTGTTACCTGACTTCTGTAAAGAAATCAGGCAAAAGGCTATGACTCCATAGTGATAGGGTGTGGCCGTCAGATCTGGAGTTTTGCTATTACGTAGGTAAATCAAATAACGTTTTGATACATTGCCCATCTATTTCATGTCTAAGGACATCATAATGAATAAGCCATTGCTAAAGATTCCCTGAGAGTCAAAACATTCTAATTACTGCTTTTCTTCTGGAAAACATGGTAAATATGCCCATCTTGTCTTTAGGGGATAAATGCTGTCACATGTCCTCGTCCTCACTGAGATCTTCCATCTGGTGCCTCCCCCGGCATCTCCACCACGCTGCCTGGCCCATTCAGAGCAGCTACCACGGAGATTTGTAAGGAGGCAGGTGCTCCCTCCTTAGCATATTTCTCGATGCCTAAGTGAACAGAGCATCTGTCCACTCCTTTGAGGGCATATAATGGGCGGGGGTAGGGATGGCGAGTGTCATTCATGGTAAAGCCACTCCAGCTTCCCTAGCTCCCTAAGCCTTTGGATGTTTTCCCTTACACTGTGCAATGAACATTCTCTTATCCCACGCTTATTCAATGAGGGCTGCCACTGAGACCAAGTGTAGTTACCAACCAAGTAAACAGAGCTACTTCCAGCCTCACGAACTTGCCATGAAATTCAGAATTCCTAGTAAGGGCACCCATATCAATACCTTTACCATGAGGCAGTGTTACATGCTGACCTCTTTAGTCTAACACTCTTATCATCTATTCATTCACATATTCTGCAGGTTTCTACCAATGTAAATTAGCAAAATTTTTCCAATGTTTTGGTGTATATGCTATTTCCTCTTGGGGGGACTTTGCGCTCATCCTCCTGGAATAGACTGACATCTGGCCCTAGATTAGTAGCAGTAAAGATGGAGTCTAGGTAGCTCCTTTCAAGGAAGCGTCGAATGACCTTGTAAGGAGACACGAGAGGGAGGCTGCTTCTACTTGGTTCCTTTTCCTTTAAAAAAAAAAATGTGGTTTTCAATGCCTGTTATGAGGGAAGGTACTTAGTAGGTTTATAATAGATACTTGTTGGATGAATGAATAAACAACATTTTAAGGATATGGACCAAGCATCTGAAATTCTATTTTTTAATTTATAATAAGATAACTTCCAAAATTCAGTTTTTACCCTCAATTAACCCTCATTTAAACAGAACTCTTGTCTATCTCCTAAGGAGCTCCTTGTCGGGCTCAGTGGGAAGCCCCTACAGGCCAGGCTGGGTCTGAGGCCCCCAAGTCTCCACATCCGGCAACATGATCCCTTGTACCTAATAGGTGCTCAGTAAATGTTGGCTGAATGAATGAATGTGGGGATTGCCTCCAAAGGGCCTTTCCAGAGCTACCCGCATCACCTGGGCACTGGTCACACCTCACCTTCCTTCTTTGGGTTACACTCAAGGAGATAAACTGATCCTAGTTACTTTCCGACCAGAAATTCCTCTTTTACTCATAAACTGATGCCATTCTAGTGACCGACATATAGGCTGCCATGAGTGAGGTGGGTTACTGCTGTCAGATCTCAGGGCTGATGAAAACCCAGCCTTGCCTCAGTGACCCTCTTGGTGCCCTCATCCTCTCCATGGAGGCAGCTCCTTCCCAGGCATCCTCTGTGACTCAGTGGCAGCATAGATGATGGGTTGAGGGCTGAGCATGGGTAATACAGTCAACATAATTTGTGCCAACCTGAGAGTCACTCCTCACCTTCCATCCTGACTCAACCTCCATGTGGTCCAATCACCTGGGAGCCACAAGTTTCAGAACACAGGCTCTCCCCGAGCCCACGCACATGACTCTTGATGGATCTAAGCCAGGAGTTCTCAACTTTGTCAGACCCATGACCTCTTCCAAAGAAGAACTGTGCTTAATGATCTCTTTACTGCCCTGAAATGAAAGTCATAAATAATTAACCTATAACATCATACACCTACTTAAAAACTCATTACAATGCCATAAGTGGACTATAAAAAGAAATAAAAGGACAATAATTTTTAATAAAATAATTTGTAATAAATTAAATCATATTTCAATATGCAAATGAACAGGCACAGACACAGGCACACACAGAGACATAACCAACACTGAGATCCTAGCCAGCACCTGCAGAAGAAGTTTGGATAGAAGATCAGGAGTCGCACTATAACAGAAGGGCAGAAAAATAAAGACAATTGAATATAAATATTATATTCAGTGTACACTAAAATCTTACAAAAATATCTCGTTTTGATATTAAGTTGATGTAGGTTCTAGGCTAAGATGATTAAATGGCTCTTCACACAAGAGCGACCAGAGGGGACTGAAATTTGTGTGGGAAACAGGACGGTCTGTCTTATGTGGACTGTCCTGCACTTTGGAGGCATCCAGCATTCCCAGCCCCACCCAGCTGAATACCAGCAATGTCACCAGTCATTGAGCCAAGCCAACCCCCACCACCCATTTCCAAACATCCCCAGGGGCTGTGCCTCTCTGGCTAAAACCCACTGGCCAAGCCATAATAATTCCACTTCCTCTGCCAGCATCAGGCCTAACAATGAACTTGGGATGCAATTTTGGCCAAAGTAACAGGCGATCAAATCTGCTGGAGGCTTCTGGGAAAGGGTTTCAGGCTCTTATAAAGAAGTAGTAGGAGGAGACACATTCTTTCTTTGGCTTTCACCTCCTGCATGGGGGTGGGACACCTGGAGCTGTGGAGCAATCCTACCAGCGCTTGAGGGTCAAGTCACATGAAGAGCACAGTGGGAAGTTTAAAAGAATCTGAGTCCTGCTCTGCACCAGCCAAACCAGAAGTACCTGAAATTCCACTGGATTTCTTGACTTATAGAGACATAAGATACCGTCCCTAAGATGTAAGGACAATAGGCTACTTATTGTGGAATTCTCTGCTGCTTGAAGACAAAAGCATCCCACCTGTGATGGGTAGAGCTCATTGCCATAATCCCTTCTACTTGATGAGCAAAACCTTTGAAATTTACAAAGCACCAGACTAACCATCTTATCATAGGAACCTCACTCCCCATGAGGTGTGGATTATGATCCCCATGTACAGACAGGAGCACTGAGGCCAAGGACGAGGGGAAGTGATTTGCCCAGCGCCAGGCCCTGAGCTGACCCCCAGGGCAGTGCTCCCTCCTCTCCCCCACTGCACCCAGGAACCCTTTGCTCATCTGTGATCTGATGCCTTTTTGGGGCTCCATGCCCTAAATGTCCACGCCACCCTCATCACCATTTCACATTCTCATTCTTGAGGTGGTGTCCCTGGATCGAAGAACTGTGACTCTAGGTATTTCCTTTTAAAATATGCATATATCATCTTGAGAGAACTAATACATATTCATTAGCACAAATAAATTCTTCATCACTTCTCAGATATGGGAGGCTTTGAGAGTCCATTCATGGTGCCAGGGTGAGCTTGCATTCACTCATTCATTCACTCACTCAATGAATATTTAGGAGGCACATCCTATGTGCTGGACTCCAGGCTATGTTCTGGAGCCGTAGCCTCCTACTCTCCATGGTTCCTGCCCTCACGGAGCTGGCCTCCAGGGGGGAAGACACAGTCAAAACCATGAGCAAGGTGATCGCAGATTCAATAAACCCCAAGGAAGAACTGGTACAGCCTGATGGAATTAAATGTGACTCCACAGGTGACAGGAGATGCCGACTCCCTTAGACAGCATGGTCAGTGAGGGCCCCCTGGTGGAGGAGACGTGAGCTAAGACCCAGAGAATGAAGAAGCCAGCCATGACAAGACCTGGAGGGAGAGCATTTTAGGCCCAGCAAGTGCAAAGACCCTGAGGCGGAATGTGCTTGGTGCAAAGTGAGCAGGGGAGGGAAGTGCAGTGAAGGCAGGGACCAGATCACATAGGATCTTGCATTTTATTTCAAGAGCAATGGGAAGTCATTGAAGATTGTAGATGAGAGAGTGGTATCATCTCTGTTGCACTTTGTAATGCTCACTCTGGTAGCTAAGAGGAGAATGGATCATGGACGCAGGCACGGATTGGGGAGGCCCCATAGGAGGCTGTATCAGTCCCCAGGATGAGAGAGGACAGCAGCTCAGACTAGGGGGTAATGGACGAGGTGTGCGCTGTGGATGGAGCTTGGAGGGTGTGCTGTCCACAGGCTGGGGTCCAGGGTACAAGGTACAGGCTGCACTGCACAGGACTGTCCCGTGGGTGTGAGCATCAGGGCTGGGAAGACCCACAATGGGACAAGCCCTGCTCCCACTGCAGCATGGGCCTGTGAGCCTGGCCCCTTGTGCCCAGGGAGTCTGGCACGAGGGAAAGGTGATGGCATGTAGACCGGGCAGCAGGATCAAAAGAGGCCAGAGAGAAGCCCTGAATCCTTACTCAGTGAGGGACTGGAAACTCAGGAGGGCACTGTCAGATCAGGCAGGGGACCCGGTGGCCCAGAACCAGACCAGACTGTCTGCACTAGAACATTCTGTGCCCCGATGCCACTTCCTAGTATGCAGGATGGACACTCAAGAGTTCACTCAGAAGCAACATGACTAAGGAACATGCCTCCACCCAGGCTCTGGGAACTCCTCTGCTCTCGGAGCAGATCCTGGATCTGGGATTCTGTGCCCGGTTTGTAGGGGTTTCGAAGGCTTGTGAAAGTCACACACACACACAATACACACATGCACATACACATCGACACATATGTCCATGAATGAGTCTATTATTTATTCATTGCTGTAGTTAAGACAGAGCCCTTCCTGCAGCGAAAATGTCTCTGGGAGTCGAAATGCAAACAGAAGCACGATTCCTGCAGAATCAAATCAAACCAGCTTCCACCTTTCTCACAAGAGTCCGTTTGTGATACTGAAGTGCTTACAGGGAGAGCAGATCTAAGAGGGAGTTTGCTCCAGGCTCGTTGTTCTCCGCTGGCGTATTTGTTGTTTAACCGGATCGCGAGTTAGGAGAACAAAGTGGAGCCCACGCAGCTCCTTGGCTCCGCGTGCACGGTGGGGCAGGCATGCCGTCCACCTGCTGGTGATGCTCCTGGAGACCATCACCACATTCCAGCTAACAGGAAGCTCTGGAGGTCACTGCTGCTGCCACCTTCCTCACAGCCAGGTGGCGCTTCCTAGACCCACCGTGGCCTTGTGGGGGCAGGTGACCAGGTCTGGCCAATGAGCACAGTGACTGAGTCACCCACAGGCTGGGGCACATAACTGACACTGCCCCTCCATGCCCAGCTCTTTCTCTTTCTACCAACGCAGCAGTGACAGGGAAGGAGGCTGCTCCTTCACCCTGGGCCCTAGGTGACGAGACACTGAGTGGAGGTATCAGCTGACCCTCTAGGGCCCTGCAGCTTGAGTGAGAAAGAAACCTTCCTGCTGAGGAGCCCCGGGGCTGGGGGTGCTGGCTGTGACCGCAGCATATCGCAGACCACCCTGCCTGGCTCACCAGGGCATTCAAACTGACTGAACCCCCTGAGGGAAGGGCGGCTGCCACTGCCTGAGCACACTACATGCTCCGGACCCTGCTCCTTCATTATTGAGGGAAGAGCAGCTGTCCTGCCTGAGCACACCACAGGCTCCGGACCCTGCTCTTTCATTACTGGGGGTCATCTTTTTTTTTTTTTTTTTAAGCCAGAGTCTCGCTCTGTCGCCAGGCTGGAGAGCAGTGGCATGATAGCGGCTCACTGCAACCTCCGCCTCCCAGGTTCAAACAATTCTCATGCCTCAGCCACCCAAGTAGCTGGGATTACAGGTGTGTGCCACCACCCCCAACTAATTTTTGTGTTTTTAGTAGAGATGAGGTTTCACCATGTTGGCCAGGCTAGTCTCGAACGCCTCACCTCAAGTGATCCACCTGCTTCGGCCTCCCAAAGTGCTGGGATTACAGGTGTGAGCCACCACGCCCAGTCATACTATGCATAATCTAGATGATAACTGTGTGTGTGTTTGTTCTCCAGTGAAGAGGGGTGGAAATAATAATAACAGTTGACACGCACTGTGCATTTACAAGGCGGCGACATTTGCTAAGCACTTGAACCAGCTGATTGCTTCAAGCCCCACGATAACCCTGGGAGGGAGGTACTTTCGTTTACTCCCGTTTGACAGATGAGAAAACTGAGGGTCAGAGTGGTCACATCCATGAACACTCAGCCGGCAAGTGGCAGAGCTAGAGTCTGAGCCGAGGCCCATCTAGCTCCTCATTCCAGGTTCAGGCTGAAGCCACTGTAGGGCATCGGGGGTGACGCTGAGGGCTAGGCCAGGTGTTCCCCAGGGGCTGTAGGTTCTGCACCCTCTGCCACATCCCACCCTGAGAGCACCCATCCAGGGAATGCCAGGGTCAGAACCTGGCAGACTTTAATCCTGCAGTTCTGGCGGCTGGAGGGGAGGGGAGGGGACGCCCATGGCAGAAGTTCTGTGGAATTGGCAGAACCTTCCCCACCCCGTATTCAGCCACAGGCTTCGTCCTCTCATCTGGCTTTGTCTCGAATGGTCCCCTCTTTTGAGTAAACCCCACTGATTCTGCTTAATTAGCTCCTCGTATGAAATCCCCAGTTCCTCTGGGAGTGGCCTCCATGCCCAGTCTCCCTGGATCGTGGAGGTGGAGATGCAGGTGAACACAACTCTCTGTAAACTGAATGGATGCGATTGGTCCCAGGGCCTGGCCCTATCTTAGGCCCTAGACCTCGCTTTCCCAGAAGGCCTGGATTCCTGAATTTGAGAGTCACCTTCAAATGAGGCTGCATCTAGAGTCTCAGAGAAATGAAGGTTGTAAGGACCCAGTAACCCCCACCGTCCTGCCCAGAGTGGTCCCCCACAGCCTGGCTCTGATCAGAGGTTTGCCTGCTCCTCCGAAACTCCCATACCAGGAATATGCTGTTAGGAGCCCATGCTGCAGACGGGGAAGCTGAGACACAGAAAAGTCAAGTGACTTGCCCAGGAATCTAAACCCAGGAATCCGAAGTCAGAGAGTCTGGCCACAAAGTTCAGGCACTGAACCACAAGGCCTAATTCCACGTCTTCACAGTCCCCCTCCTTCCCGCCCTCATGTCTGGGTGCACCTGGGATGAACATACTTTTTAAAAAGTCAATGTAGTTATTTTCTGAACAGCACCGCGATAAAGTGTTCATTTGTTCACTTAAACATTTTGGCCAGCCTGTGGTTCCCATAGCCCTATCTGGGCATTCCTTCACTTTTCAATACACTGGAAGCCCCAAGGGGGAAGCACCCTGGCTCCTTCCTTGGTGACCTGCTTCTGCCAGCAGCCAGTGGGACTGCGGGTGGGGACTGGGGACCCGGGACAGGACGAATCCCGGCTCAGGGACTCATTGACTGCGTGCCCCTCAGGGAGCACCTTCCCACCTTCAACTCCTTTAGCTCCACAGCGGGAGGGTGGTGAAAACGATGCCCCCCAGGCAGAGCTGTTGTGAGGATTCAGTGAGGTGATGTGCACACCCCGAGACACACGGGAGGGGTTCAATCAGCACCAGGCATCAGTGTCTCTGCAGTCCCTATGGGGCACTGGGATCTGCCTCCTCACCTGTTAATCAGGAGGACGAAGACTAGGTTGTCCTTTTCTTTTTCCAGTCAGGGTCTCACTCTGTCACCCAGGCTGGAGTGGTGCAGTGGCATGATCGTGGCTCACTGCAGCCTCAACCTCCCTAGGCTCAGGTGATCCTCCCGCCTCCACCTGGAACCACTATGCCGGACTAATTTTTTTCTGTATTTTTTTTTTAGAGACAGGGTCTCACTGTGTTACCCAGGCTGGTCTCAAACTCCTGCGCTCAAGCAATCCTCCTGCCTCAGCCTCCCAAAGTGCTGGGATCCCAGGCGTCAGCCATGGTACCTGGTTCCAGACTTTCATTGATGCCCTTTCTAGCTCAGACATTCTGAGCTCCACTGTCGGGTAGGGTCAGACCTTCTGAGCCTCTGCCATCCAGACAGACCCACAGGAGCAGAGAGGGTGTGAGGGTGAGGATGGCAGGGTGTTCCCAGTCTCTTTTTATGGCCATGGCTTTACAAACAGGACATGGATCTGGTTTGGGTAGGACACAGACGTGACAGCCCCCATGTCCCCCCAGCCTCAGCACCCCAGGTCCCCCGCCTGCTTCCAGACAGCATCAGTGTGAGGGACAGAGGGCAGCCCTGCCTCCCACACCCAGGCCCCTCCCCTCCCCTGACACGCTGCTCCCCAGCAGTCCCAGGTCCAACATCCTCCAGCATCGGCCACACACCATGGAAACAGGTCCCACCCACCGGGGCCATTCCTGTGCTCTTTTCCAAAGAGCTGTTTGGGCCAAAAGCCAGCGAAGAGAGCCGCAAGTCTGTGCACCCCACAGGGCTGGCCCTCCTCCAGCTCTTCCTCTACGACCCTCCTGTCCCTGGAGCAGCTCATCCAGGCCCCGCCAGTGTCTGGAAAGCTCCTATCATCGCCTGCAGCTCTAGGAGGGCTCTGGCGAAACACAAATCAGGACCTGGGGGCGTCTCCCATTACCCATCCACCCCATGGTGGTGACGACACGCGTGTCCAGCAGGCAGCAGAGCCACTGGGAGGGGGACACAGGGTGAGTTGGCTCTGATTGGAGGGGGACACGACAGGAAGGATATGGAGGTGGAAGCCAGGGTAGCAGGGCCTGCCGCAGGGTGGGGGAGCTCCAGCAGCCCTGCATGGGGAACCTGGGCCTGGAAAGTGCTGGAAGGGAAACCTTGCAGGAAGCAGGAGGACATGGCAGTGCCCACCCCACATACTGGGCAGAGGCTGGCTAGGAACCCGCCCCAGGAGTGGATGGACTTGGGGCCTGGGCCCCTCTGCTGAGACCCTCAGGACTTCTGGGTGGGAAAACAGAACAGCCCAAGGATGCTGCAGTGACCTGGGGAGAGTAGCCAAGCCATGCCACCCTCACACACCCAAGGATCTGCCCCTGAGCCACACCCTAGACAGAGCCCTGGGCTCAGGGTCTGGTGCCGCACATCCTGGGCTCAAACCCAGCCACTGTCCTCTTGAGCAAACTTTGGCTGCAATAATGGAAGGTGAGGCCGGCGAAGGCGCTGGCAACGGAGGCATCTCCTTACCCTTTAGGGGAACTCTGGAGGCAGAAGGGCCAGGGCCAGGCGGGGCTCCACAGAGTCACCAAGCCACTGCCCGGGCTCCTCCGGCCCCATGTGGCCCTCAAGGCATCCCTCATGGTCACATGTCATCACGGCCCCCATGTCCATTCATTCACTTATTCAGTCATTATTTATTTGGGGACAGCCACATGCCCAGCACTGCCCCAGGCTCCAGGTTGGGGGGCCATGAGGGAGACGAAGCCCCCATGGAGCTGCCATTCTGGTTGGGCAGGAGGAACAGTGTACCAGAGAAACTGAACCAGGGAGAGGTGGGGCCAGGGCACGGGGAGGGTTGCATTTTAGACACAGGTTGTCAGGGAAGGCCTTGCAGAGATGGAGACTTGTGAACAGAGACTTGGGGGACATCCGTGGGGATCCCTGGGGAAGAGCTCTCCCTGCACAGGGAGTAGCTTGTGCAGAGGCCTGAGACAGAGCCGCCGGGGGAGGTCAAGGAGGCCAGAGTGGCTGGGACAGTGAGTGGAGGGGAGACAGCAGGGGAGGGGGAGGGGCGGGTCAGTGGGGTCCTGACGTGGATTCGAGCAAGACCTTCGGGCTGCATGCCAGAGTGAGGGTGGGACTGGGAGCAGGGAGAAGACCAGAATATTCCAGGCAAACAAGCACATGATTCTGTGTTTGGATTGGGGTGGTGGTAGTGGAGGTGGGGAGGAGGGGTCAGGTGACAACACCCAGGGCAGGAGGGGATGAGGCCCGAGGAAGAAACATGCTCCTCATGAGCCCCTCTCTTTAAAGAGAAAAGATTTTCCCAGAATCCCTCAAGCACACCCTTTGCATTGGTCAGAAGTGGGTCAGCATCCACCAATCACAGGGAGAGGGGTGGGATCACGCGATTGGCTTCCATCACCACCCAAGAACCTTCGTAATTTGTGGAGCCCCTTGTCAAAAATTATTAGGAATTTCAAGATGGCAACAGCAGAACCTTAAGCCAAGCCCAGGGTCCTTATAAGTACAGGTCCTGTGCGCATACCCAGAGGCCAGCCCTGTCTCCCTCACTCATGTCCTGAGTTGGGCATGGGCAACAGGCAGCAGGAGGAGGCCCAGGCAGTGGTGAGAGGACCCCTGTCCCATGTGGCCACAGCCTCAGCAACATGAGATCCAGGGTACATGAGTGACACATCTGGCTTTGCCAATCCCTGCCATGAGGATGATGCCCCAGGGAGTTGTTGGCAAGTGTGGACCACGCACATCAAATGCTTAGCACAGCGTCACTTGTCATTCTCATTTCCTCTAGGACCGAGACCCACCTCCTTCCCAGCCTATTGGTATCATAGAGTTGTCACCCCAGGATTCCAGCAGAATTTCCCTTCCCCTCCCACACACAGACCAGTCCGAGTGCCTGAAATTCCCCCATCGGTCACTTACTTTATCTACAAAGCACCCTGAAGCCCCCACTTTGGAGTTCATCAGAGACGCTGCTGCCGAGAACAGACAGAAATATAATTATATGTCATCATAGTACTACCCATTTCATAAAAGACCAGAGGAAAAGCACAACATACGATAGAAATAAAACGTCTGCAATTCCACTTTGCCTCTGGAGAGTGCTTCCAGCTTATTTTTGAAAGCACTCGAATGTCAGGCCTGGTGGGCAGGAGCAATGGTGGCTGTGGTTCACAGATGAGAAGGCTGCTTGTCCATTGCTCAGAACTGCCACTGGCTTCTGAAAATAAAATCCAGGGTGCATCCATCACCTCTGTGTCCTGGTCCCCACCCCCTCCAATGTCCCTGCCCCTCTCACTCCTCCACCTGCAAGATCCCACCTCGGGGTCTTTGCACCTGCCGTGTCTTCTACCTGGAACCAGGCAGCTCGGTGGATCTCTCCTCCTTAGGTCCAGTCAAGGGTCTGTCTCAGAAAGGCCGTCTGTGACCACTGATTAAAATAGCTCGTATGCCTGTCCCGTCCTCTCACCTGTGGATTTTCCTAATTGGCTCTGACACCATCTGACATATTACTCACCCATATGTTTACTGGCTTCCTTGACTGCCTCCTTCCAGCAGATCGTAAGCTCCACAAAGACTTCCCACATGTGACTCTGTGCCTAGAACAGGGCCTGGCATATAGTAGGCCCTCCATAAATATGTGTTACGTGCTGCCAGTGAGCCCGCGTGGCCTGCTGACCTAGAATCGAGTTTGGGTTTCTGCAAACCTCTTGCCGGCAGGATACTGGGTGGGGACATGTCCTGGACAGGGTGGGTGTCCTCAGCCCCCAGTGGCCTGCCCCATCGGCTGCACCCTCCTTCTCGATCAGACCCAGCCCGATGGAAGAACATTCTCTCAGGGACAATTCAGCTCCATCCTGACTTCCTGTAAGGAGTCTGAGGCTCCAAGGAAGGTGGCAGCTCAGCTTTTGGTCACCAGTGACGGAAATAAATAGAGCAGAAAGGCTTCCGGGGGGCTGGGTCAGGGCCAGGTCTGTCCCACCCAGGGAAGGCAGAGAGACAGGATTTCGGGCTTTCCGACACCTGAAGATTCCATCAACAAGAACACCTCACACGAAGGGGAGTTGCTTCGTGGTCAGGATTCTCCTGCCTCAGCCACGCATTTGCTGATTCAGTTTGCTAAAGTCAGCGAGGATTGACTGAGCACCTCATGTGTCACAGCTGCTGTGCTAGGAGCTGGGGACACAGCTGTGAACAGGCAAGCCCGGCCCCTGCCCTCACGGAACCTGCATCCTGACTGGCGTAAATCAGCCCTATGTGAGTTAACAAATAAAAGTAAACCAGACACAGACAGGGATCTGCGCCACGGCGAAGGAAAGAGCGCGCTGTGTTAGCGAGTCAGCAGCGATGCCATCTTCACCCTATCAGGAGGAGGCAGCGTTCCAACCACAACCTGAACGAAACGACAGGAAGGAGTCAGGCAGGAAGAGGGTTCCAGGTGGAGGAAATGGCAGGTGCCAGTGCAGAAATCCTGAGATAGCAGCAAGGCATGAGCTTAGAGAGCAGAGGAGCAGAACAGCGGCCCTGGAGGCTGGCAGGCAGCCCGTGAAGGAGGCAGGTGTGGCGGGAGGATTGAAACAGCCAGAACCTCCATGTGGCTGTCCACTCAGCACCCAAGGCTCACCCAGCAGGCCATGGTGGCGTTCAAACTACTGAGGCACTGCAGTCAGATGAGCTGGGCTCAAACCTCAAGGCTACCAGCCCCAAGGCTCCATGATTTCAAGCAAGTCACTGTATTCCTGCATTTTCACACTGCTATAAACAACTGCCCGACACTGGGTAGTTTACAAAAAATTTATAAATGAAAGAAGTTTAATTGACTCACAGTTCTGCATGGCTGGGGAGGCCTCAGGAAACTTACAATCGTGGCAGAAGGCAAAGGGGAAGCAAGACACCTTCTTCACAGGATGACACGAAAGAGAATGAACGCAGGAAAAACTAACCAACACTTATAAAACCATCAGATCTCGTGAGAACTCCCAATCACGAGAACAGCATGGGGGAAACTGCCCTCATGATTCCATTACCTCCACCTGGTCTCCCTTTTGGGCAGGGACACAGCAACACTCTATCAGTCACTTAACTCGGCCTCTGTTTTCTCATCTGTAAAATGGCACAAACAGCTGTGTTTTTCTCTCGAAGCTGTCATGGGGGTGGGTAAAGATGAATCGCTGGAATCCTCTCCAGTGGGGATGAGCCATCCTGCCTGCCACGGCCACTTGCTTGTTCATTGATTCTTCCCACCGAAGGCAACAAGTATTGATGGACCCCCTACACAAATATCAGGAATTTCAAGACGTGATGAGGTTCTGATCACTAAATTCTACAAACAGTGAGAACCTCAACAAATGCTGATTAAGCAACACACTAACACACCCAGTGTGGTGCCCGGCAGACAGCAGGTGCTCATGGCACACAGCAGGTGTCACCACACATAGCAGTGTCCCCATACACAGCAGGTGCTCACTGTATACAGCAGGTGCTCAGGGAACACAGCAGGTGCTCATTGTACACAGCAGGTGTCACTACACACAGCAGGTTCTCCCATACACAGTAGGTGTTCAGGGCACACAGCAGGTGCTTCTGTGCACAGATGCTCCCGTACACAGCAGGTGCTCACCACACAAGCAGGTGCTCAGGGCAAACAGCAGGTACTCACTGTACACAGTAGCTGCTCAGGGCACACAGTGGATGCTCCCGTACACAGAAGGTGCTCACCGCACAAGCAGGTGTTCAGGGTACACATCAGGTGCTCACAGCACATGGCAGGCACTCTTGGCACATAGCAGGTGCTCCCAGCACAGCTGCTGTTGCGGTTGCCCCCCCCCCTGCGCAGGGGGCACCTTCTTTCCTACACATCTGGTGCCACCAGGCCTCAGGGGTTTGCCTCTCCCACCCCTTGGCAACAGGCTTGCTGTTCCAGACATGCAGTGGGTGCAGCCCGGAACCGGGCAGCTCTCAGCATTGAGGTCACCACTCCCCTTCCAGTGCCTGTAGCCTCCATGTCTGCAGGGAAGACTGGGGACTCAGGGACCCAAGAGGCTGCCCAGTCATTAGAGAGCCCTCCTCACTGTATTCTGACAATGGGGGTGGTCACTAATCAATGAGGACACAAACCCCTGCCCCGGCGGAGCCCATGGTAGCACCGGGTAGAGACGATGGGCAAGAAGCAGAGGAGGCACCTGCCGAGCAGCAGGAAATGCCATGAAGAAAAGGAAAATCATTCCTGGAAACTTATGGAAAGGAAAAAGGTTGCTTTTTTTTTTCTTTAATTTAAAAATATTTAAAGAAAAGTAAAATAGAGTGAGGGAGAGAGAGGGTAACAGGAATAGATGGGTGATGTGGGGACACTGAGCAGACCCAAGTAAAATGGGGGAGCAACACAGGAAGCTGTCTGGGGGAAGAGGGTCCTGGGAACAGCACATGCAAAGGTCCTAGGGCAGCCCCTGTGGCAAGAAGGCAGCAAAGCACCTTTCTGTTTTCCCGCTGGAGCCTGTGGTGCTTTCTCTGGACTTCTTCCACCCCTCTCCTCTCCTGCTCCCATTTCTTCCAGGTTCTAGGACCAAAGCCAGATTCTCTCATGGGGCCTCAGGGCAGAGGGTCCCCATGATCCTGGAGCTGCTCTGTGTCCCACCTGCCAAGTCTCACGTGGCTACCACAGACCTGGAACTGCATCTGGGGCTGGTATATCTGAGCTGCTCAACTGCCAGCTGTGTGACCCCGGGTAAGTCACTTCAACTGAGCACATTTCCTCCTCTGTAAGGAGGCGCCTTTAGCACCTACCCTGAGGGGTTGGCAAGAGGATTGCATGAGGCGATGCCTACAAGACACCCAGCAAAGGGCCCGGGAGACCTTGAGCACCCAGTGCATGTGATTCTGAACTCTGCTGCTGGTCCCTGCAGGACATCAGGGAGAGGGCCAGACTGGCCAGAGGGCGAGAAGCCCCTTTGGAGGAATTCTGTTGCATGCCCTCAGCGTAAATGGGGAAACTGAGGTGCAGGAAGGGCAGGGAACCTCCCCGAGGTCACACAGCAAGTCAGGAGATGCTAACTTGGGCCCTGCATGCCTCTCCTGACCACCCCTGCCCATCTCTGACCCTCCAGGGACGCTCCTAGTGCCAGGAGGGAGGCAGCTTCAGGCCTGGCTTTCGGCCTCCCCTGCCTGCCAACCCCGAGCTCCAGGCTTGCAGTGGGAGCCTCCCAGGAGCTCTGGGCACGAGGCCCTCCAGGCTGGGTCGGGACGGCCTGGCCCACAGCGCCACCTGGTGGCTGCCACTTCCACACGGGTCGCGGTTTCTGGGCCAGGAGGAGGTCGTTACCAGTGACTGTGGGTTTCTGGTCACGAAGTTCGTAAGCACCCCGCTTTACAGTGTCTAAGGGCTTGTCACAGCCTTCTCCTTAATTAGAAGAGAGGATGGGAAAAAGAGAAAAGAGAGAAGGGAAAGCCCCCCAAAAGGAAAGAATTGAAAAATAGAACAAATATAGAAAAGCTATGAGAGAGAGAAAGAAAATGAGGGGGAAGAAAGAAAGGATAAAGAAAGAAAGAAAAGAAGAAAGAAAAGAAAAGAAGAAGAAAGAAAGAAAAGAAAAAAGGAAAGAAAAAGAGAAAGAAAGTTTTTTAAAGAGAGAGAAAGAAAATATTCATCGCAAGCCCAGTCCAGGAGACAGATAGGGCCAGTGCCCATTGTCCAAACGGTTCCAACCCTGCCTCCATGATGGCTCTGTCCCTAATGCTGGGACCCCGAGCCGGCCTTCGGTCTGAATGCTGGAGGCCCAGGGAACCGCGCCCTCTGGGCACTACATGGTCCCTGGCACCACCTGCTGGACAAACAAGGCACTACACTTATCCCAGGAAGTTCCACTTTGGGGCCCTGGAGGGGACTCCTGGAACCCCAACAAGGCAGCCAAGTGGGTGGAAAGTCTCCATTTCTCAAAGAAGGAAGCTGAGGCTCCCAGAAAGATGGAGACAAGCTCAGATATGGCCACTCAGCAAGTTGCAGGTGTTGACAGATCCAGGAGCAGGCGAGGGTGTCTGACTTCACAGGTCCTATTCCAGCCCTCCATGAGCAAACCCAGGTGGCAGACACAGAGGTTAGAGGGGCCGGCCTGGCCACAGATGGGTGTGGTTGCACCCCCGCTCTGATCACTGTGCTGACCCAGCTTTCTTCTATTAATATTTAGCCTTGATTCACCACTGCTTGGCCGCGGGCTGGGCATGAGACACAGAGGATGGGAGGGGTATGGTTTCTGCTCTTCCCCAGGCTGGGAAGGATGAGAAATACGGCAAGTTACATTTAGATAAAATCATAAAGCAGCCAGCACACGCCATCATACCTTCCACTTCCTGAGTGGCCTCTGATGCGATCTACACCAAGGGGCTGTCTCTGGGTCAGCAGCGTTTGACAGATGAAGAAACTGAGGCTCGGAGGGATTCAGGCACCCAGGCCTCTATGCTTATTCTGGAGGAGCAGAGGAGAGCCTCCGAGAGACACCAGTGCGGGGCTGCACCTGCCCCTTGATTCTCCGTTGGCCGGCACAGTGACTCCAGGTCACCAGGTCCTCCCCGAGCTGACATCGCCATGGAAACTCCAGAGCTGAGGATCTGATGGTCAGAGCAAGCAGGCTGGATAAATGAGTGCTCAGGGCCACGTGGGCTCCAGGGACAGGAGAGCTGGTGCCCTCCTCAAGAAGACAGCCGTTCCTCAGCTCCAGCTGCCATGTAACCAGGTGGGAATGTGGACCAGTGTGACCGGAGCTTCTGCTATTTTCTTTAATGTTCTTTTTAAGAGGCAGGGCCACACTACATTGCCCAGGCTGGAATGCAGTGGCTATTCACAGGTGTGATCAAAGCGCACGACAGTCTTGAACCCCTGGCCTCAAGCGATCCTCCCACCTCCGCCTCCAAGTAGCTCGGACTGCAGGTGCGCACCAGCGTACCCAGCTCAGAGCTTCTGATCGAGACAAACCAAAAATCAGAATTCAGAGATGAAATTCGCTGGTTCATAAATTCAAAATTATTTTTAAAAACACCTTATCAGAAAGGAAGGAAGAAAAAACCCACGTCTAGTTCCAGGTTTCAGCCAGGAGCCATCAGTTTGAGATCTCTCGTCTCCCCTAAAATTGTCCCCTTGCTCTGAGAGGCCCTTCGTGCTTAGTTTTATACTTGGAGAAACACATCCCGGAGAGGGAAGTGGGCCCAGCTCTCACTCTCAACTCTGCAGGGGCAGCTCTGAGCCTGAGAATTGATGTGACTTGCTCCAGGCCACAGAGACCTGGCTCTCAACCCAAGCTATCCCTGCCTACGGCTGCAGAATTGATGTTCCCTCTGCTGGCCCACAGGGTGGAGGAGAGGCTGAAATTGATGCTTCCTAGAAATGTGTCTGCCTGAAGGAAGACATCAACTCCTCCCTGTTGACCTCAAATAGAGATTGAGGTAGCAGGTCTTCCCCCAGAGTGATTTTCCCCGGATCCAAACACTGGCCTGGGATAATTCTAAATAATCTATCCATCACTGTGCCTGGAATCCCAGCAGGATTCCCTCTTGCCTGTTACAGTATTGAGTCCTTGGAAACCTGTAACTGAGAGACACAAGGGTATCACTCTGGGAGGAATCCAATCTGGGCCTTCAGAGAATGGAAGCTGGGACAGGCTCATTTGGAAGGAAAAGAGACTGAAAGAGAAGGGGCTCAGGTGTGAATGGCAGGGCTGGTGCAGCACCATGGTTCAGGGGAGTCCCAAGGGTGGCCAAGACCCAAAAGAAACTGTCAATTTCAGCATTTTCCAAAGTGTTGGAAATTGGGGAAAGATGGAATAAAAACAGGCAAAATACTGAAACTCTGTCTCTACAAAAAATTTTTTAAATTAGCCAGGCGTGGTGGCGTGTGCCTGTACTCCCAGCTACTTGGGATGCTGAGGTGGGAGGATCAATTGAGCCCAGGAGGTCAAAGCTGCAGTGAGTCATGATCACGCCACCACACTCTAGCCTAGGTGATGAAGACCCTGTCTCAAACAAACAAACAAAAAACGGCGAGGAGGGGAAGAGGAAGGGAGGGGACACAGGGCAGGCACAGCAGAACAGGTCAGCAGCCCAGGGAATGAGATTTCTCTGGCTGGGCAAACAAACCCAGGCAGCCCCATAAGGATCGCCTGCGCCCAGACAGGTGGAGAACCTGCCGGCAGCCTGGGATGCAGCCAACAGCCCCACGTGTGCACACAAATTCTCTGTTCTCACTGGTCCCTTTCACATCTGTCCAATTGGTCTGTTCATGGCCAGCGTTAGGTTCTGACTGACTGGGAGCCTGGCGCGACCATGTGGGTGCTCTGAACTCCACTCCTGTCCAGATCCGACAGGCTTTGCAGGTTGGAACGAGGAGGATTCTATGGCACCCCTTGGACCCACTCTGTCCCCTCATCACAAGTAAGCCACTGGGCGGGGGGGAGGAATGCAGAATTCCTGGGAAAATAGTCACTTTTTCCCACCTTAAAGGTGAAATGGGAGCTCAGAATCCAGAAAAAAAAGTTGAAATATCAGATAAAGCCTGTTATTTTCCTGGTATACCTGGGTGGCAGGCAATCCGTGCAATCTCGGGTAGTCCTCACCAATCACCCCTACAAGAGAATCTGTATTGCCCCATTTTCAAGGAGGAAACTGAGGCACAGAGTGAACACCTCACTGACTTAGGGGTCGCTAGTTGAAGGCCCCCAATGCAGAGATCAGCACCATCCTCTGTGCACCTTTCAAAGCGTGAGCCCATCCCCCAGTGCCCAGCCACCCCACCCCATGCCACCCCTAGTGCCCGCCCACCCCATCCCATGCCAGCCCTGGCGCCCGGCCACCCCCCACCCCATGCCACCCCCGGTGCCCAGCTGCCCCACCCCATGCCACCCATGCAGATGAAGCAGACCACAGCCTCGTTCTTTGTATTATAAACTGACTTTTAATAATAAAAAAAAAAATCTATCATGGATTTAACAAGAAGAATCTGTACATTTTAAAGTAAACCAGTGCACAATGCGCTGGCCCTGGGCCCTCCTGGTTTCCCGCAGCAGGGTGAAAGCGCGTCCTCATTCTCTCTGACACGGCCACTGCCTGCCATTGTGTGTGCCACAGTAAGAGAGGGAAGCGGGCCCTGTAGGGCAGGGGGCTGGGTGCGGGGAGAGCTCCAAGCTCCCTGGCCTGGGGGCAGCAGGGAGCCCCCACCTGCTCTCACCACCTGCCAGGGTGACAGACGTCCCCTCCTTTCCTCCCCACCTGTGACCTATCCCTGAAGGCATACAGAAGCTGGGGGGAGAAACTGCCGAAAGGGCCCCAGGTGGGTCACTCCTCCCAGGTGGGCAGGGTGGCTCCCTGCTTTCTGGCTAGTGGAGACATCCCAATTGCCCTGCTCTGAGAAGCTAGCATCAAGAAAATAAATTACAGAAGCCACCAGCAGGTGTTTCCCAGTGGCCTTTCTACCTGTGTGACATGGGGCCTCAGGTAGGGCTCAGTCCCCTCTGGCTCCATCCCTGGCCGGCCACCTCCCAGGCCCCTGTAGCCAGTCACTCAAAGAGCGAGTTCTAACACCGAGCAACAGCTGGAGAACTGAGGGGGAGGAAGGAATCACAATCAATACCTAAAAATGACACCTTACACCCTAGTAGGAACACACAGGAAACCCATTTTTAAATGTTTCAATAATTTAGTTTTTCTTTTTTGCTCTTTTTTTTTTAGTAGAAGTGGGAAAGTTGTCAATACTACCTCCTGTTGGTCCCCTGTTAGACAATATACCTTTCTTTGAAATTTAAAATGTCAAATATATAATCACACAACTTTAGAAAAAAACAAATCTTGACAACACCAACAACAACAACAAAATCCCAAAATAAATCAGAGTTCACGCCATATAAATAAAGTCAGAGCAAATCTTGTGCCCCGGACTGGCGGCTCCAGTTCCAGGGGCGGTGATGTCCAGAGCCAGTGTGGCTCTTGGGACCCTCTGGAAACAGGCGTGATGGGGGCCCCTTCTCTCCTTTCCCAACACAGCCAAGTCTTTTCCAAGTCCACCAAGCAGGTTAGTACAGGGTTAGGGTGAACCTGGAACTAAGATGAGGAGGAGGAGGAGACACGTGTGGTCACCTGGAATGTGGACGTTGAAGGAAACCAGGGGTTTCAAAAGTGCAGGCTGAGCCATCCTGACGGAGCTGGGTGGCCCCATGTGGCCTCCATGACGTTCCCTTGGGTTCTGGGGATGCAGAAGCAGAAGCAGCCCAGGCATCAGCTGCTCCCATCAGCTCTGTGTGTCCCCAGCACCCCTCTGGCTTCTGGCAGGCGCGTGGAGAATGGGCTGGCCCAGGGCCAGCCAGCCAGCTTGTCATCACAGAGAAGGTGGCCAGGCTCGTCCTGGAAGGAGGCAGTGGAGGACGCTGGGCAGGTCCCGGAGCAGGCGGTCGCAGAAGCCCTGGGCCATCTCTGGAGAAGGCCGGCGCTGCCTTACTATGTCCTCCCAAATCCCAGCTTCACAGGCTGTGGCCCAGCATCGGGCATTTGGGTGTTCAGAGGTCCCCGTCCACCGGCGGCTGGCAGAGGCGGTAAAGGCTGGGAATGGAGGCAAAGAGGATGAGGAGAGGCCAGGGTGGGCCAGGACCTATTTGTATTTTTTCCATTTCTACTTGAACACATAATTCATGCCCAGAAACCCAAACTCACAGGTATATAAAAGATGCAGAGAAAAATATCTACACCGCCTGTGCCTTCTGCTGGCTGCCAGGCCCCTCCCCACAGGCAGTCTCTGCCCACTCAGACTGGCATTTACAAATGAAGACGCATCTACACGTGCACCTGTGTGTTCAGCTGCGTGGGGGTGGGGGCACACATTCCACACTAGTGGCTAGATGGCCACGGCACTCGCCTCTTATACTGTTTCACTTGATCTATCCTGGGGACCTCTATATGCAGAGATGGTTTTAGAGGCAGGGGGACCAGACTTGAGGCCGTGTGGTGTCCAGGGCATGCTGACCGCCATGCAGCCCTTGTGGTCTGATGCCTGGGTTCAGAATCCCAGCTTTGCCATTTACTAGCTGTGTGATGCTGGACAAGATACTTAACCTCTCTGGGCGTCAGCGTCCCCACCTGCCAAGTGGGGATGGCAGCCTGACTTGGCTCACAGGACGGCTGTTTGGATGAATGAGTCCACAGAGGGGAAGCGACTGGACGGTGCCTGCACAGGGCAAGGGCCGTGAGGGTATTGAAAGGGGTCGCATGCCACTCGTGAGACACAAGGTGTGTGTGTAGCCCCCAGCGGCACAGTACGGGCAGCAATCGCCACCACTGGCAGCGGGTGTGGCCAGCACACTGCAGTGACCTAAGACTTGGCCCCTGGGGGAAGCTGCCTGAAGGGTCCACGGAGCTCTGGACTATTTTTACAACATCTTGGGAGTCACATTATTTCAAAACAAGAGTTACTTAAAACTTGTGGGCAGATGACGACAGCAAACTGGGGCTGTGGAGAAGAGAGGATCAGACAGAAACGACGTCACGATCCTAAAGGGCCTGCACGTGGCACCAAGAGGAAGCCTTAAAACCACGTGAAGAGAGGGCGGAGTGGGAGGACAGGAGGGAACAGGACCCCCATGCTGACGGCAGGAACAGAGGGCATTCCTGGAATCAGGCATCGCAGGCCCGGCCCAGGCTGCTGTTCAGTTTCCATTTCTGTAACTGGCTAAGAGGTTAGCTTAGGTTGGATCAGCTAAAATCATGGCATTCTTAATTCCACCCCAGGTTAAAGGGAGCCACTCAAGAGTCAGGGACTCAGGGTGGGGGGCACAAAGCGGGTGGCACAGGGCATGGGGCTCAGGGCTGAGAGGGCATGGGGCTGAGGGCACAGTGGTAGCAAGGTGGAGGATCACATAGAGTCACTGCCCCAAGGCACACCTGGGGGCCTTGCTCATCTTCCCAGTGGGCAGGAGTTTCTCTGGGAAGTGACAGAGTCACATCTGTTACTCCTCAAAGAGGTTCCCCATAAATGAGAGAAGCCCCATTTGAGCATGGGGGATCAGGCCAGGAACATGATGCCAAACCCCGGCGGGGGTCCTGGCCATCCGGGAGGGGACAGGAAGGGGTGGACAGGGCAGCCACTCACCGCGGAGCACCCTGGGGCATCTGGTCCTTGACTCGCAGGTTTTTGGCCAGGATCTCTACCCTCGGGCCCTGGAAAGAAGGAATTATCAGGCCGGACCTCCACAGGTTCAGGGCACATCAGGAAGCACACTACGGTGTGGGGTGGGGCCCAGAAGCTAAAATCCTTGCTCCCCTCCAGATCCAGAGGAGGCTCAGGCCTGGGGCTAGTGGCTACAGTCCCAAGATAGCTCCTTATCCCACTCTGGCTGCAAGCATGCCATGCCCTCAGCCCAGGGTGCTGGGGGACCTTGTGGCCAAGTGGCCTTACCTGCTTCCGCATGATGTCTGTGGCCTGCATGATGCACTTGGGCAACAGCCCGTGGCTCCGCGCCAGGATGGCCGCCTGCTCCAGGGACACGCTCAGGGTGCTCCTGCAGTGGGGGTGGGAGGACAACAGGGAGGAGGGGACAGCAGGGGAGTGGGGGACAGGGGGGGAAGGCAGGGGGGGGGGGCCGTGGGGGAGGGAGGACAGCAGGGGAGGGGGGGGAAGTGGTGGGGGGAGGACAGCAGGAGTCAAGAGGACAGTAGATGAGAGCTGGAGTGACTTCCTGTCCTTCCAAGGCCTCCCAGACCTGGCCCTGACCATCACGGCTGTGCCGCCTCCTGCTGTGTCTCCCCCCACTCCAGGCAGCTGCCACCCTCACTCGCAGGCACTCTGGTGCTTCCCTGTCTGAGGAAGCTCTGCTAAGTTCCCTGTGACATTCCCAGTGCCTTGCTCGGAGGACTTGGTAAGTATCTGCTGACTGAGTGAATGGGGGACTCCCTGGAAGCCTCATGACTTGGCTCAGCAGGGTTTGAGATGGACACATGGATTCACACCTCTCTGGGTTTCTCAACAGTTCTAGAACGTGGGTTCTACAGGATTCCAATCCTGTCCCTCCATGAAACGCCTCTGTGACCCTGGGCAGCAGGGTTAACCTCAGCTTCCCAACACTGTAAATATGAGAGAGGGAGACAGTGGCGCACAGTGGACCCTGGCCCAGCTGGAGGGACCGTCCTGGGCACCACGGGAAGCGGAGCAGCATCCCAGCCTCCAGCACTAGAGGCCAGGAGCTCCTCCCTCCCCCAAGCTGTGACAACCGAAAATGTGCCCAGACGTTGCCAAATGTTCCCCGGGGTAAAACTGCTCCGTGAGGAGGAGGCAGGAGCACTGGCCCCGGCAAACATTTATTCAGCAAATGTTTCTTGAGCATCTGCCTCAGGCCAGGCTCTGCTCTAGGTCCTGGGAACAGCATAGAACAAAAGGGGCCATATCCTCCCAGAGCCCGCCCTGCACTGCAGGAGGCAGGGAGGAAATAAATACCCCAGCGAAGGGTGCTGTCTGCAGGGGGTGAGGGCTGCGAGGAAGAGAGGGTTGGGGAGCGCTGAGTGGGGAGCAGGCACAGTTTGTAATGGGAGGTCAGGAAGGGCTCTGCAGAAGGTGACCTCTTGCTCCCTGGATGAGCAATAGGGACAAAGGACGGAGGTAGGAGGCAGGGGAGCCTCCAGTGAGACCAGGAAGCCCCACAAACCAGCACCTGCCATTGTGAATGTTGAACAAGGCTTCTGGTGGAAACCCAGGGCACAGCTCCCACGCACACTCCCCACGGCATTAGAGAAGCAGGTGGCTCCACAGCCCTGCTGGGACCACCTGCTGCTGCCATCCCATTTCACAGACAGACAAACTGAGGTGCAGACAGAGCCAAGGCCTTGTCGGGGCTCCACAGGCAATGGCAGAAACAGGATTGGAATCCGGCCTTCCTGCCTCCTCGCCACACGCCCCCAAACTGCTCAGAAGCTGGGCCAGCCCCTCCCCACACCATGACTCAGCAGGCGGCAGCTCACCTCTGCATGCCCGTGCCACACATGACCATCTGGCAGGCCCCCAGGCGGTAGCACAGCTCTGAGGAGATAGGGATGAGGCCGGCGCCCACGCTCCCAGCGGCACCAGGCTTGGGGTGGACAAAGGACTTCATGAGGCGGCAGAGCTCGTCCAGGGCATTGATGGGGCGGATCAGCTGTGAGGGGCACCACACATGCCGGGGAGTTGGAGGAGGTCCCCGCAGCCCCGCAGCCCCGCAGCCCCCACCCAGCCCCGCTCCCCCACTGTCTTCTTCTAATCCAGCTCTGTTACTGCAGCTGCCTCCCAGCTCACCCTTCTGGGGTTGACAATGCAATTCAATCTTCCGTAACCTCTGCTCAAGAACCCTCTGTGGCTCCCCACTGCCCTATAGGCTGGCAGTCAGTGTTCACCATATATTTCAGGTATAACCTTCCAATCTAATTCTCTTCATCTGCCCAGGGTGTCCCCAGCTAAGCCTGAAGAAAGTACCCTCTCCCAGCCTGTCAAGACAAACACAAGCACCTCCTCTCCAGAAAAAGCCTTCCCTTCTGCCCCCAGCACTCCCTGACCCCCACGTGGAGTTTCAAGTGGTGGTTCACTAATGTGTTGTGCTGTGGGGACATTCTGCCAGCCAGAGTGGAAACTCCCAAAAGGCTGTGCTCCCCACATCTCCCAAAGTCCCCCACTTACAGCCCCAAGGCAGCACCCCAAAATCATCAGATTCGAGGCCTGCCTGACCCTAGAAAACCAGGAGGCCAAAAGACATGTGTCAAGGGCCAGAGGCAAGGGGGCCCCTGAGCAGGAGCTGCTCCTGGATCAGGCCAAGGGGACAGACGGCAACATGGGCCCCAACAGCCAGATCTTCCCATTCCTCCAGAAAAGCTGGAAGCCTCCATTTTTATGGGAAATCTTTTGATTTTTAAAGGTTGACAGCAAACTTGAAACACACAAATGAGAAGAACATCATACAGGTTACATCTGTCATGGGGTCCAGGCTCCAGCCTCAGAGAAACGCTGTGGTTAATAAGGGGACTGGAGTGGCACAGATGGGCAGGTGCCAACCAAAATAAATCATCACAGGAAGTCACAGAACAGGGAGGAAGCTATTGTGGGAGACTTCCTGGAGGAGGAGAGACTGCAGGGTCTCAAGGGCTTCTGGGTTAGCACCTGCTGGGGCACAACCCTGGGCCTATCTGCTGAGTCCTGACCCCCGGGCGCCCCCACCCTGCCCAAGCTTCCCACCGCAGAGGGATACCTGGTCTATCTTCACCGCCGTGGTGCTGGCATCCGTGGGCAGGTTAGACCGCTCCAGGTAAAATGCCCTGTGAAAGAAAGATGGGGATGGCGGGGAGGGGCCATCACGCCCGCCATATCCCGCCCCTACCCAGGGTTCCCAACCACTGCAGCCACTGAGACTCCGCCCACAGCCGACCATCAGAAAGAAACCCTGGAGTGCACCTGCGGCCATCCTCACGCGCAGGCACCTGTTCCTACAACAGCTGGTGGGGAAAGAGGGGCCTCCGGGGCACTTCTCCAGTGCCACCCCTGCCTGCCTGTCCATCCACAGCAGCCCCCAGCCCTTTGCTCCCCAGGCCCTGGTCCTGCTTTTTCTCTCTTCTGAGCACTTCACCACATGGCGCCTCATGCCTCTGGGCTTACTGGCTCATCGTTGGTCTCCCCCTCCAGAACAGGGGTCAGCGAACTTCTTCTGTAAAGGGCCCCACGGTAACTATTTTAGGCTTTGTGAACTAGAGAGTCTCGATCGCAGCCACTCAGCTCTGCCACGGCAGCACAAAAGCAACCACAGAGGATGCGAAAACGAGTGAATGCAGCTGTGTGCTAATAAAACTTTATTTACAAAACAGGGAGGCGAGGTGGGCCGGATTTTGACAACTCCTGCTCTAGAATATAAGCTCCATGAAGAACAGGACTTTGTTTTGCTCACTGCAGATTCCCAAACAAGCATCCAGAACAGGGCCCGGCCCAGAGAAGGCCTCAACATGTGCTGAATGAATGAAGGGATGAATGAATGACCACACAGGCAGGACTTAGAATATTCCACAGATGGCACAGAACAGACTGATGACAGCCCTGATCAATCCAAACAGATGCCAGTTTCACTAACTGGGCTGGACGCTTTCTCTGAGCACATGGATGAAGCCTCCTTCTCCCATTTCCAAATGACGAAGCCCAGACCTGCACCTGTCTCTCCGGGCTGCTAATTCTCAGCCTGTCACAGACAGAGGTGGCGAGACAGACACAGGAAGGGCGCTGAGGGAGGGTGGCGGGAATGGAAGCCTCGGAACTTAGAAGCTGCCTCCCGGAATCTGTGCCTTCCTCCTGGTGACACCTGGCCCCTGCTCTTGCCCCTTCTCCCTTGGGGTTCTCTTCTGAGCAGCCAAGATCTCACTCACAGGCCCAAGAGTCCCCAGGCGCCCTGTCCTAGCTTCCACCATCTGTAGAATGAACCCAGCTCCTCTCAGTAGGAAGGACCCACCTTGAAACCAAACAGACCCCAGTTCGAAGCTCAGCCACTGCCTGGCTGTGTGGCCTTGGACAAGTGTGTATGCTTCATGGGCCTCAGTGGCCTCATCGGTAAAGTGGGATCCATGGCCTACTACCGTGAGAATCTCATGCCCGCAAGTCCTGTCACACAGTAGGCACTCAAGAAAAGGTATGTGACCCACTGCCCATGCTGGAGGTCCATCGGCACCTTCCATGCTAATGCCCACTCCACGTGGAGGTTTCCTGATTCCTGCTGCCAACAGGGACCCCGGCGGATACCTGAGTTTTCGGTAATACTGCTGAACCTTCTCCAGGGACTGCATGTTGATCTCCTGCTGCAGATCATCCGAGGCCTGGCTGCCTGGGGAAGGCGGCCCCTCCACGTTCTCCAGAGCTGGGAGGGGAGATGCAGGAGGGCAGGCGGTTGGGAGCTAGTGTGCTTGGTGGCCTTGGCCCGTCCCCTGTGAACCCGCTACCCCAGGCCTGAAGCTCACCTTTTGTGAACAGCACGGTGTGCAGCCTCAAGCTGCCCCCACCCTCCAGGCGGGAGGGCAGCTTGGAGAAGTGGTAGCTGTCGAGGTAGAAGACGACCCTCAGCGCCTGCCGGCTGCCCTCAATGTGGTAGAAGACGTTGGTGTCTGTGGGAGGACACAGGACAGGGCAGGGCAGCTCACCGCTGAGGCCGAGGCCAGGAGAAGCCCTGGGACACCTCTCCAGAACAGCTGGCACCTCCCTGCCCCCAAGTCCAGAGGGGCACCCTGGGACCTCCCTGTTCTCCCTACTCTAGGGGGGTGGCCTCAGACCTCCCTGCCCTCCTGCCCTCTGGGGATAGCCTCCAACAGCCCTTCCGTCTCACTCTCTGAAGAGCAGCGGCTCCCTTTCGCCTGCTTCATCAGCTCCTAGTTCCGCTGCTTAATTCTGGAACCTGATGCTGACTCTGCCTCACTGGGGGGTCCACAGCATTTGGGGTCAGAGCTTCCCCAGTGCTCTTTTCACCCTCATCCGGTAGCTCAGGGCCCCTGCCCGCGAAAAGCTGCCCTCAAACGGGACAAGCATCTGATTCACAGCCAGAAGGAAGTTCTTAGGGCATGGAGGGCAAAATACACACCCAGACCCCACCTGCACCCATGGCAGGCATCACTCATCTGTCAAAGCTCTGTCCAAGCCAATCGCAGCCTGGAGAGAGCTGCTGCCAATCAATTCCAATTGCTACTCAAAGAGAACCTGCCCTCCCTCTAGACTCTAGTCCATGCATTTTCAGCAGGAAAGACACTGTCCCCAAGGAGATGAAAACTGGTGCATGGGAGGGAGGACGAGAAAACTTTCCTCTTTTAACGTATGATAAGCACAGATACCCAGATAAATAGACATAGGATATGACTGTAGTATTAAAATTTCATAGGGGTGCAGCAATTAGGAAAAAATTAACTAAAAAGGTTTTTTATCAAATGAAATGAAATTTAATGAAATAAAAAATTGAGAAACGTGAATCCAGGGCATGGTTCCTAATTAAACCCACACACTTCAGAACCCCTGGAGGGCTTTCAGCACACAGGCCTCTGGGCTCCACCTCCAGCATTTCTGAGGCTGTAGTTCTGGCGGGACCAGAGAATCATCTGCCTATCAAGCCCTCAGGTGCTGCTGGTCCAGGGGCCACGCTCTGAGAATCCCTGCTCTCAGAAGCAAGCCCAGCAGTTCCCAGCCCTGGCTGCACAACCAGGCTACCTAGAACTGTCCTAGGACCCCAGAGCCCAGATCCCGCCCCACAAACTAATCAGAATCGCTAAGGCCCAGGGCACCGGGATGGTTGCAAAGCTCCCCGGATGACTCCAGAGTGCAAGCTGGGCTGGACTGCGAGCTCCAGGAGGGCAGAACAAGGACCGTGTTACATGGCCCACAACACAGCCCAACACATACTATGTGCTCATAATTATGAACATGTGCATGGATGGAGAGATGGATGAATGATGGTTGCATGGATGGTTGGATGGATGGATGGTTGGATGCATGAATGGATGGATGGATAGATGCAGGGATTGATGGATGGATGGATGGATGGATGCATGCATGCATAGATGGATGCCTGGATAGATGTATGGACGGATGGATGGATGGATAGATACATGGATGGATGGATGGATGGATGGATGGATGGATGGACGGACGGATAGATGGATGGATGGATGGACGGACGGATGGATGGATGGATGGATGGATGGATGGATACATGGATTGATGGATGGATGGATGGATATATGGATGGATGGATGGATGGATGGATGGATGGATGGATTGATGGATGGATGGATGGATGGATGGATGGATACATGGATGGATGGATGGATGGATGGATGGATGGATGGATGGATACATGGGTGGATGGATGGATGGATGGATGGATGGATGGATGCATAGATTGTTGGATGGATGGATGGATGGATGGATACATGGATGGATGGATGGATAAATAAATGGGTGGTGGAAAGATGGGTGAAGAATAGAAACAGAGACACAGAGAGAAAGAAAACGGGAGAAAGAGGAGAAAGGGTGGAGGAAGGAGAGGGGAAGACAACAGCAAAGGAGGAAGGGAGGATGGAACTTAATTATGGTACTTATTTAAGCCCTTTAAAAATCTTAACAAGTCTTCACTCCAAAGAAGATCTCTAGGGGAGAATTTTATTAAGAATTGGGTTCTAGAATCATTCTCTTTTAAGAGCTGTTGAAGACAGCTGAGTTTATACAAAAATAAACCCCTCTTTTTCCCCCAAAGTTTGGCTCTCACACTCATGTTGTGGGCATGAGGTTTGAGAGCACTGAGCACTGCGTCCACCTTGGGCAGCTGGTCTAGAGGCAGGAGAAGGACAGGGTGACCCCAGAGAGCCATCCCTTCCACCCCAGGACCCCAACTCTCACAGTGGGGGTGGGAGAAATCACTCACTGGCCACATAGTTCTCGTCCAGTTGCTTAAAGGAGAAGGTGACATTGTCGAGCTCTGACAGGGTCACCCAGATGTCCTCCAGCATGGTCCGTTCCTCCTTCTGCAGGAAGAAGACAGTGCGGAGGAGTCTCAGATGCCAACCCTGCCCCAGGGTTCCGTATCAACATGCTGAATTCAACTCTAGTCGGCACTCCAGACTGTAGGCCCACTGGGTACCAGGTCCTGAGCGTGACTCTCTAGAGTGGATGTGAAATCATGGTGTGCTCTGTGGCTTGTCCTGCACTTTCAAGGGTCATAGAACCCATTGCTGCCTTAATTCACTGAGTGGTCCTAGTAAAGTCACTGCCTCTCTTGCCTGGACCACCACACCAGGCTTCTAACTTAACCATTTCAAATCTAACACACTCAAATAAAAGTCCCCACTTCCTTCCTCAACCTCCCCCAGTCAGTCCCATCTCAGCAAACGGCACCAGCATTCACTCGGCCATCCAAGATCCAAATCTGTGACCTCTCAGTTTCTCTCCCGCTCACCCTGGTCACATCCATCACCAAGTTTGATGGGTTGACACCAAAACATCCTCCAGACCCACTCACCTCCCTTCAGCTTCCTGGCCACCATCTGGGTTCAAGGGACCACCGTCTCTTGCCAGGATGACACCAGGTTTCCCTTCTGCCACTCTCTGCCCCAAAATAATACACCCTCTCCTACAAATCATGTTTTGAAAACCTAACTCAAATTATATCACTTTATATCAAAACTCTGACCCCTCCTCTGCTTCCAGAATAAAGTCTCAGGCCCTACAGATCAGGTCCTGGCATCTCCCCAGGCCCCTGCCACCCCCCTCTGGCCACACCAGCACCCCTTCAGAGCCTTTGCACATGCTGGTCCCTCTGTCCCGCACACTCTTCCTCACACTGTCTGACTGGCTGGCTGAGGTCTCAGCTCAAGCGTCACCGCCTCACACAGCCTGTCTCTGACCACCTAATCCAGAGAAGCTGCCTTGCCTGCTGACCTTCCTGCAGAACATCCCACCTCCCTTCCCTCCTCCATCCTTTCTTCTTCTCAAGCTGCTTCCCCCAACTAGGAAGTCAGCTTCAGGCGCTCAGCACCCAGCTCAGGGCCTGGTACATCGTGGTATTCAGAGAATGAAGGAACTGGGCCCAGCATCCCCAGTGAGAAGAGGAAGGTGAGGGCTGAGTGTTCCCTGCTTCCTCCCTGGACCCCAGGTTGTTCATTCTGGGAATAAGTGACAGCCAACCTCCCGCCAGGTAGGTGACCTGTGCAGCAGCGGCCGGCAGAGGGCGCCTCCAGGGCCAGGCCACCCCACCAGCCAGTAGCAGGAGTTCCAGGAGTCAACCTCAGAGCCACCGGTGACTCTCAGGGCCTTGGCTGGATGTCCAGCAGCATCCCTGGCTTCCACCACCCGACTCCCACCTCAGTCCCCCAGCTGTCACAACCAAAACCGTCTCCAGACATTGCCATGTGTCCCCTAGGGAGGACACTGCCCTGGGCTGCAAGCCGCTGGTCTATAGCATGGATTCTGTTACCTCTGTGTGCTGGGACTGAAGAGCCCTGGGACAGGGACTCTGTTTGCTCACTGCTGGACCCCAGTGCCCATAAAACAGCTCACAGGTGCCCAACAAATCACTGCTGTGGGAACAACGAGGCCCAGAGGAGTCTGAGCGAGTGGGCAGGGGCTCCCTCGCCCTGGCCTGGGTGGGCACCAGCAGGTGGGCCAGCGGGGCTGCCCTCCCGCCCCGCTCACTCACCACTGCGGTCGGCGAGAGCAGGGACTGGCAGTGCAGCAGCACGCCCGTGGCCGCCACCTGCTCCAGCCACTTGCGGCTGGCGTCGCGGCTGCTCTCCTCGTACTCGCCGTTGTTGTTGTAGCGGTAGCCCAGGGCTGCCAACAGCTGCTCGGAGAAGGTGCACACCGCGGCCACCAGGGCCTGGCAGAAGATCGCGTCTCTGCGCAGCTGCAGCTCAGTGTCTGGGGGCAGAGGGTGGGGGGCTCGCTGAAGGGGTGCTCCCACGCCACCAGGAGGCCCACACCCCGAAGCCCTGGGTCCAGAACCCCTCATGGAATCCCTCATGAAGGACTCATGTTAGGCCAGAAATTACTTTTTGGTGGACATCGCAACCACCAAAAAGCCATTTCCACAAAAATCAATCTCCAAACAGCAAGCTCACATGCCAAAACTCTGTTCTCTCAGTGACTCATCTGCCTGCTTCGAAAACCAAACAAGCGAATACCCTGTGATTTTCCTAAGGGTTTCCCAAGACCCTCACCCTCAGCCACTTCTTCTCTCGTTACGGGATTCCTTGGCCTTGGCCAGTAGAATGCCAATGGTGCCACGCTCTTCTGCCAAACTCCACATGTTCAGAAATGCAGTTACCATTTCCTCTACTTAGGAGAACTATGCTTTCTTCCCTCCCTCACCACTTCCCTTGCCCCTGTCCTTGACCTTGGCATGGTTTGAAGAACTAGCCAATTTCAAGCAACTGGTCTTTCAGGGTCCCAGTCTTCTGGAAGGAATTATTTCCAATGGCCGGCTTCGGGCCAATGAGTTTTTACTGACCAAATTTGACCCAGATCCTGCTGTAGTTCCCCCTTGGCTGAGAATTTCTGGAAATAAGGGAGGGATAGAGAAGGTCTCCAAGATTCTCCTGCTACCTCCTCCTCCTTCTCTTCCATACTCTCTGCTGGGTGGAAGCCCCCAAGCTGGGGCTGAAGGCTCTCCCCGGCACAGGGCCTCCCTCACATCATCCTCTATCCTGGGGCCCTGTCCACATCCACCCAGGCCTGGTCAGAAAAACAGGACAGGGCTCCTGGCTCCAGTGCCCTGAGACTTGTCCTGTGTACACACGAGGAAGAAGCAAGGTTCAAGTAGCTCTTGGAGGGGGCTCCAGGCCAAAGTGTTGCCTCCGCGGTCCGGGCCCTGAGGGCATGGATGGTTGGCCTTGGGCGGCGGAAGAGGTGGGGTATGTGCACCCCACACATCTTCAAAGCCCTCACCTGTGCACTTCAGCAAAGCCAGGAGCAGCTGGTTCTTCCCATCTGGAAGGAGAAGGGAGAGAGAAAGGGGGATGGGCTGGGAGGAGGCCGGAAGGGGTGATGGCAGAACCAGGCCCCGCCCTATGGCACCTTCCAAGGTGCTCTGACCCTTCACAGCAGAGCCCTGGGTACCTAAGGCTGTGCTCAAGAAGCTTCTGTTGATTGTTGGGTGAACTCCAGGAACCCCCAACCTCAAGCAGTAGAACTCCAACCGTGAGCCCCATCTGCACGTGCAAGCCTCAGACACAGACGGAACCAGCCCCTTTAACCCCTGGGCCATAGCCCCAGCCCCACGCCTTGTTCACATAAGTATGCACACACACTCACACGTACAACCTAGGTACACATGTATATACACACACACGCATCAACAGACACCCAAGTGCATGCCACACACAGACACACACATATTCACATGCAGACTCACATACATATGTACACACACAGGTACACATGTGCCCACACAAGCACACACAGCAGACACCCACGTGCACACCACACACATGCATTCATATGCAGACTCACACATATGTACACACAGGTACGCATGCGCCCACACAAACACACAAGTGTACACAGACACACACACACTCCTCACAGCCTCATATACATATTCTCACAGCCTCATATACATATTCTCATCCTACATGGGCACAGCCCTACATACATCCTGTCCTGCAAAAAAAAAAACTCATTTCTTTCTAGCCGAATATCCTGGTCTCCCAGAAAGGGCTTAGAAAGATGTGGAAGGGCTTTGGATTTGGCCTCTTGGGGTACTTTCTTCCCCAGGGAAGACTGCAGAATTCAAGGCTGGGCAGGGTAAGAACGAGAGCAGCGGCAGTGGTGCACGGTTGCCAGGACTCACCACGCCAGGCACCAGGGCACTGAGCGCATGACCTATGCTGACTCATTTAATCTTCCCGACCACGTGAGAGGGAGGCGGCACTGTGAGCCCATTTGACAAAGAAACTAAGGCTAGAAGCGTCAAGGAACTCGCCATGATCACACAACCAGTAAGCGGGTGAGCTGGGATTCAAGCCCTAGTGGTCAAGGCTCTTCACCAGTTACCCTTTCAGAGACAAGGACAGATCAGGGCAGCAGAGACTGCAACTCAGAGGCTGCCGTTCCCTGGGGGAACAGCCCAGAGTCCTCGCACCTCCCACTGTCCTGGTCAAACATCTCCCTGGTCCGGATCCTTCTAAACCAGGAGTCGCAGACACAAATGCTGGCAGGGGCCAGGCAGGCACCGTAAGATGCATGGAGCAGACGCCAGGCCACAGGAAGCGGTGGAGACTGGGGTGAACTGGAAAGCACCTTGGCCCCATGTACAGAGAGCGGCCGCCACTCCTCTCCAGCAAGGTGGGATGGGAGACTGTGGGATTGGAGTCACCAGATCTTCTGGTTGTTCAAGAGCAGCGAGAAATCCAAGTTTTTATGTGAGAACCTCTGTTGGGCTGGCAGCAGAGTCACACTTTCAGCTGCCGCAGCATCGAAACCTATCTGTAGGCCCAAATCTGGTCAGTGGGCTGCCAGCTTGTGCCTCTCATACCCTAATAACAGGAACCCACATATCTGCTGTTTTGGAAGCTGAGAAAGAACAAGTTCAGCCTTTTCAGCCTCCAAAATCAGAGCTTTGTTTTTTGTTTTGTTTCTGGTTTTTGTTTTGGTAGAGACAGGGTCTCACTATGTTGCCCAGGCTGGTCTTAAACTCCTGGGCTCAAGCCATATCCTGTTTAGGGCAGGACATTCAGCTGAAAGAAGGCATCACTTCTCTTGTCCTCTCCCTGGGCATGGAGAAACAGGGTTCACAGAGCTGGATCCATCCCTGACTCTCTCATGTTCCACACCAAAGGCCACAGCCCCACCCAACCATGATGCATCCTCCCTGCCCACCCACCTTCCACGTATCTCTGAATGTTGTCCACCAGGGTCTTGATGGAGTTGGGGAGGTTCCAGGGGTCCTCCTGGATGCTGATCTGGATCAGGCTCCGGCCACGGATTGTACACTCTTCTTTCTGTTTAAACTCTGGGGCAGGAAAGTGGCATGAGGGCCAGGGAAGGGACAAAGGTAGCTTTGGAGAACAGTGGCACAAAGGCCTATGTCCCATCACAGATCCAAGAGCTCATAATCCTAGATCAAGGGAGCTGGCAGGACTCCTGGGCATTATCTGGTCCACGGAGGGTAACTGTGCTACTACTTCATGGTACCACACCATGGCAGACATCACTCATCAATCTCAGCACTCCTTCCAGCTGCTCTGAGACCAGGCCTCCCCATAGCTACAGCCAATCCAGTGCAGACCTCACAAATCAATCACAGCTTTCCTTTTGTCTAAGCCTGGACGTTGCAGCCACAGATGGATTCTCAGGAACTAGCCACAACCAACTGAGCTGGCACATGAGTTCTAACTCTTTCCCTACATAGAGGAGGAAGCCCACACATAGAGTGGGAAAGTGACATGCCTTAAGTCATACAACTGGGCAGTGGCAGTGCTGGGACTAGCCTCTGGTCCCACCATTCAGAGGCCAGGAAGACAAAGGCCTCTGTTCCTTTGGCCTCTCTCCTCCTGCAAGGTCCCAGTTTCTGATATATTTGTAGGTTTGCTGTTTCTGCTTTCTGAGGTCCATCCCTGAAAGCTGATCCTGAGACAGCAGGATGTATAGCTGAGCTGGGGAGCCCCAAGTCGTCACCGCTTCCCACCCTCTTTGGCGGCAATCTCACTGGGAGCTCCCTGAGGTCAGGGCAGTATCAGATTCATCTCAGGGTCTCCAGTGCCCAGTACAAGGCCTGGCACAAGTTGGTTCTGGGAAATTATTTACTGGATATACAGAAGCAGGAATGGATAGGTGGATGGATTCATGGATGAGTAGAAGGATGAAAGAGTCGGCACATGGATGGAAGGAAGAATGGATGGACGGACAGACAAGTGATGGACGGATGGATGGATATGTGGATGGATGGGTAGATGGTGAGTGGTGGGTAGTTGGGTGGATGGCTAGATGGATGGGTGAGTGGATGGATGGATGGCTGGGTATGTGGATGGATGGGTGGATAGATGGTGAGTGGTGGGTAGTTGGGTGGATGGGTGGATAGATGGATGGGTGAGTGGATGGATGGGTGGCTGGATAATAAATGGATGAGTAGATGGATATGTGGATGGATGGGTGAATGGACGAGTGGGTGGACGGAGGGACGGATGGGTATGTGGATGGATGGATGGATAGATAGTGAGTGGTGGGTAGTTGGGTAGATGGGTGGATTGATGAATGGGTGAGTGGATGGATGGATGGCTGGATGATAAATGGATGAGTGGATGGATGGATGGATGGAGGGATGGATGGATGGGTAAGTGGGTGGATGGATGAATGGATAGAGGGTGGGAGGGTAGATGGGTGGATTGATGGATAGTAGGTTGGGTAGATGAGTAGGGTGGGTAGGTGGGAAAATGGGGGGAAAGGTAGGTGGAAGAAGATAAGAAATTTCCATTCCTTTTCCCTCAGTCATTTCGAGAACAAAGTCTCAACTGGGTGCTGGTAAGCCCTTAACACTTCTTTAATTCACAAATCCCTCTTAAATGAAGAACAAGAAGCCCTTGGCAGAACAGTGCCTAACTGCAGTGTAATGATGTTTTGTTGTTGTTGTTGTTGTTTGCATTTAATTTCTCATTATAGCTCATCATAAATTTTTGCCATGTTATACTGGTTTTTCATATATAAGGAGTTCAATAAGGTCCTTTCAAAATGAAATTTTTTAAGAATTATACTTTTTAAAAAGTGTTATCATTAATAAGCAAAAAATGAGTATGGTTTAAAAACCATGAAGGAAGGCCGGGCACAGTGGCTCATGCCTAGAATCCCAGCACTTTAGGAGGCCAAGGCAGGAAGTTCCCTTGAGCCCAGGAGTTCAAAACCAGCCTTGGCTACATGGCAAAGCCATGTCTCTCCAAAAAAACAAAAAATTAGCCAGGCAAAGTGGCACACACCTGTAGTCCCAGCTACTTGTAGGAGGCTGGGTTGTGAGGATAACTTCAGCCTGGGAGGTGAGGACCACAGTGAGCGGTGATCACACTACTGCACTCCAGCCTGAGTAACAGAGTGAGACTCTTTCTCCAAAAAACAAAAAGAAAGAAAGAAAACAAAAAGGGAAAGAACTATTCTTGGCTCAGAATCTATAAAAACAGGCCATGGGCTGGGTGTGGCCCAGGGCTAAAATCGCTGTCCCTGGATGAGGCCACAGCCGTTCAGCAGTAGAGGGGCAGAGCTGAGCAGGAGCCCAGGTATCCCACCCTGTCTAGCACCCTTCCCCATCGCAGGCTGTCTCTGTGGGCGCTGGCTGCCACTCACCTTGTAAGCTGTGGTTCATGGGGAAATGTTTGGTCTCTTCGAAAGCCCGGCTCATGACTGGACCCTTGAGGAGAGCATTGATGGAGTCCACCTGGGGGGGCAAGAAGCCTGGCGTTGGTTTGGGCCCTGTGGCCCTACACATTGCAGCAGACACCCAGGACCCACAGCCCCTAGGTTAGGAGCCCTCCCCAGGTGTGATGGGAGGAACCCAAAGTCACACCAGGAGTGGGGCAAAGGTCCCACCTGGTTAAAGAGGTGCTCCAGGCAGCCATGAAGCTTGTCCTGCTTGTCAGATGGGATCCGCATGTCACAAGGCAGCTCATCGCCTGGTGGGAGGTAGAAGCCGCAGCCATCAGCCATTCCTGCCCCGCCTCACCCCATCCCAACCACTTTCCCAAGAGGAGGATACAGCTACAGAACTCCAAACCCACAGGGGATCTGGAGTCTGAAGACCAGGTCCTGGCTGTGAGCCACAGGGCAAATCGCCTGACCTCTCTAAGTCTCAGTTTCTTCATCTGCAAAATGGACAACAGGCACTAACGCATGACAAGACTGTAAGGCACTGTTACTGTTTCCATTCTGCAAATGAGGGACTAAGGAGCAGAGAGAAGGAACCGGAGGCCACGTCTCCTGATTCCTCGCCCAGCCGGTTCAGCTACACCAGCTGTTACTCCCAACTCCTTCCTACAGACTCCTGGGGGCAGTTTGTGCAATTAAGATCTTACGTGATGAAACATTTATCTAAAGTTCAGCAATTTCTTCCACTTTGCTAGAGCTTCTTTTTCGTCTGTTAATTGAAGTATAATTAAAATTAAATTGTGATGTACAAACTATCTCTGAAAGGACACACAAGACTGTAGTGACAGCGGGAACAGCGGTGACAGCCGGAAAACCAAGGGTTGGGAGGAGACTTGCCACCGTGCACCCTCTGGTGCCTTTTGAATTATGCACGCTGTGTGGATACACGACCTACCCACAAAATGAATTGCTTTAAAGTCTGAAGTAAATGAGACTAAAATAAAAACCAATTTGGGGCTTTCAGTAAACATTGTAAGTAGAGCATGATCTAATTTATAAAGTATTGTCTATGCCTGTCTGTCCAGCCATCCGCCTGCCTGTCCATCCATGCATTCACAGACCCTCACCAATGAACTCCAAACTCTGGCAAGGGTAATTTCTGGGAGAGATGATGAGATTCTCATTCATTTTTATGTATTTCTTTTGTTTGTTTGCTTGCTTGTTTTTTGAGACAGAGTCTCACTCTGTCGCTCAGGCTGGAGTACAGTGATGAGATCTCAGCTCACTGCAAACTCCCCCTCCCAAGTTCAAGTGATTCTCCTACCTCAGCCTCCTGAGTAGCTGGGATTACAGGTGTGCACCACCACATCCAGCTAATTTTTGGTTTTTAGTAGAGATGGAGTTTCACCATGTTGGCCAGACTGGTCTCGAACTCCTGACCTCAAGTGATCCACCCATGTTGGCCTCCCAAGTGCCGGGATTACAGGTGTGAACCACCACACCCGACCTCATGTACTTCTTTGAACTGCTCCGTGTTGTTTGGATTTTTGGTTTGTGCACATTATCATTTTTACATAAACCCTGAGGTTAACCTGTTTATTGTCAGCACACTCATCACAACCACTCATCATATGTGACCATACACAAGCACACAGAACTGCACCATGCATGCTTCTATCTGTTCCATGTCCGTGACATTCAGGGAGAACATCAGCTGCAAGAGGGCTGAGAAGTTTCTTTCATTCACTGCTGCATTCCCAGCACCCAGCACATAATAAGAGACTCAATAAATATTTGCTGAATGAATGAATGGAAGGAAATCAAGTACAGGACCATGTAATAAAATACAAAACAATGTAACGCAGAGGAAAGTACAATAAAGTAAACTAAAACTAAACCTCACGGGGAGGAGCCTCTCCCTGAGCACGGGCCGCTGCCGCTCCACTCACCAGACCCCATCTCGTCGCTGCCCAGGTAGGAGCTGTTACTTCTCACGCTGGTGTAGGACAGGACCGAGTCCCGATTGCTGTTACACTCGCTGCAAAGTAGCCCAGAGAAGGGGCTGAGTCACCCTTAGCTCAGGCCATCCGATCCCAGCAGCTGAAACCCACTTTCTAGAGTGCAGACAAAACCCCTGGGCCCTCGGGTGGGCATGCATCCCAGAGAGGGCACCGAGCACCGGCCCTGGGTGCCAAGGGCCGGGAAGACCGGCCTGGTGGGTTTTCCATGCCTGTGGGTTGGAAATGTTTCTAGGCTGTAGCACAGAAATGCAGAAATAGGAGGAGGACAGTGAATCACTTCCACTCAGGTGTCACTCTGTCCAGTGTCCCCAAGGGACAACCTCACCCTGAGACACCTGCCCATTCCACACGCAACCACGCAGCTCTGTCTTCCATCTCCCCAGCCCTGGCTGGAAACCTCCTGAGGACAGGGACCCAGGAACTCAGAAGGTGTAGGAGATGAAAACCCACAATCCTGACATTCTTCACCTTTTTGAAAATTAAAGGAAAAACTGGAGGACCCAAAAATGTAAGAATGAAATCCCAGAGAGATGGTGAGAATCTCAGACTATGCACATGAGGCTCTGAGGACACAAAGTGCCACAGCAGCCAGTGTGTCTCCTTCATTCCACAGGCGCCAGATCAGCTGGGAACAGGACTCAGGCAAATCCCTCGACGACTGGAAGCACATTAACGCTGAGAGGACACGGGGAAAGGCTGTCTTCTCAAACTGTTTCAGCTCTGAGTTTTGCCCACAAACAACTGAAGCACCCCTCTAAGATTCCATGTAAACACAGTGGGCAAGTGTTATGTCACCTTTCACTGGGACCGCAGGACTTGCTTATCTACAGGAAAGAATTAAACTTACCCATGATATGGCTTTATTACAGGAAACTGAGTTTCAGTCTATTTAACCCACTACTCAGGACCTTACTGATCTTATTATAATTAACCAGTAGAAAATTTAGAACATCTCAGGTTAGGAGGCAAAAAAAAAAAAAAAATGTGCTCTGCCTCCTTGGACCAAGTAAACAGAAATAGCGTTTGTTTCAGAAACCGTATGTCTTATACTGAGTTTTCAAACACGCCACGGAATCTTGCCCTGCGTTTGACAATATTGTGTCAGCATGTGTGGGGTGACACCGAGGCAGAACAGATGGGTCCACGTGGGGTGAACCCTAAAATGTAAGCTTTGAGGCTGGGAGTCTAAGTGGGCTTTTGGGATGTGCTTTGGGGGCTCAAATAATCCCCCAGAACCACACTATCAGCAACAGCGCCGTGAGCCCATAGCACCCTGGGGAATGTCCACTGATTCTGATGTTCCCACAGCTCTGTGGCCTCACCTGTCCGGGGCCAACCTCATCTAACCACCAGGCCCCCCACGGCGGCACCCACCTGTAGGAGTCGCGGTAACTCATGGTGTCATGGCCTGAGTCCTCCTGGTCCTCCTCGGCTACCTTGAAGCACACCTTCTTCATGCCTCCATGGTCACTCCTGTCCATCTCACTCTCTTCACTGACCAGAGGCAGGGAGGAAGCCTCCTCAGCCAAGGATGGGTCACAGGACCCTCCCGAGGTGGGCTCTGTGATGGTGGACAGCAGCCTATGAGAGCAAAGACATTGAAGTCAGAGATACAGACCTGGTCCTTTGTGTCCTTTCCCTGAAAATCCACCAGCAGCTACAGGTGTGAGCACTGGCCCTCCTGTTGGGCTGTGAGATGCGCAGGTTCTTCTTTCACAGCCAAGCGACACGAGGCTCTACCAGAACGCAGGCCAGGAAGCTTTTTCTTTAAACACCCTGAGAGTAAATCCTTCTAGCTTGATAGGCTTCAGGGTCTCAGTGACAACCACTCAACCTGCTGCTGCAGTGGGAAAGACCTGGACAGTGTGGAAGCAAATGGGCGTGGCTGTGTTCCAATGACACCTTGTTTAAAAATAAAAACAACAGGCTGAGCGTGGTGGCTCACACCTGTAATCCCAGCACTTTGGGAGGCCAAGGCAGGCTGATCACCTGAGGTCAGGAGTCTGAAACCAGCCCGGCCAACATGGCGAAACCCTCTCTCTACTAAAATACAAAAATTAGCTGGGTGTGGTGGTGGGCACCTGTGATCCCAGCTACTTAGGAGGCTGAGGTAGGAGAATCTCTTGAACCCGGGAGGCAGAGGTTGCAGTGAGCACACCACTGAATTCCAGCATGGGCAAAAGAGGGAAACTTCATCTCCAAAAAAAAAAAAAGAAAATAACAGGCCGATGCTGTCATATGGCCAATGGGCCACAGCTCATCAATTCTCACGGCGGGTGTGAGTGATGGTTAAGAGCACAGTTCTGAAGCTAGCGAAACCCCAGATTCAAATCCCAACATTGTCATCTCCTAGCTTAGAGACCTAAAGCTAATTATTTAAACTCTTGGAGACTCAGTTTCCTCATACGTAAAAT
>CAUYLG010014074.1:0-23782 GCA_963573385.1 Cacajao melanocephalus | reverse complement strand
GCGCCAAGCCGGGGCACCGGCAAAACAGCTGCGCCGGCCAAAACGCTGGCGACACGTGTGGCTCCTCCGCCGGGAATCTCCCAGTTTGTGGGCCACAGAAATTCGTCTGAAATTGCGGTGTCCACTCACTCTCTGCGCCTTCACTGGGAGCTACAATCCTGAGCTGTTGTTAATCAGCCATCTTGGATCTCTCCGCCCAGTGATGAAGTTTTTTCTGTTTCTTAGTTTTCCTTTGGCGGACGCCCCTTCCCCACACAGCTGGACCTTCCCAGTTCAGCTGTGCTTACTGTGAAACTCTCAGTCCTCAGCACTTCCAATTGCTGTTCTCCTTGTGGGGATGGGACCAGCCGAGCCGAACTCAAAGGGCACCCCGTCCCATATACTCTGCGCCGAGAAGCGCCGTGCCGGGGCACTGGCAAAACTGCCGCGCCAGCCAAAAAAGTCACGCTGGCGACCCGTGTGGCTCCTCCGCCGGGAATCTCCCAGTCTGTGGGCAACAAAAATTCGTCTGAAAGTGCGGCGTCCACTTGCTCTCTGCGCTTTCACTGGGAGCTACAATACTGAGCTGTTGTTAATCGGCCATCTTGGATCTCTCTCTCCAATTTCATTCTATTAAAGCTGGTTCATTGATCTACCTTTTAGAAGCAATCAGCAGCATCATTAATATAGCACATTAAGAGTGACTGAGAAGTAGTTTGATCACACCTGAAAAAGTTACCAAGTCTGCCTATAGAACCAATATCCACAGTAAACTCCTGGTATAGGGATTTCTTTATCTTGAAAATGATCTCACAGTCATACATAGTGGTGTTTCTGAAGATTGTTTCATAAACCACCCATATCAGAATCACCTAGACAGCTTGCTCAAGCACACATGACTTGGCCTCACCTCCTGCCTACTCAATTATAATTTCTGATTTTAGATCCCAGATGTTTGCATTTTCAAGAATCTCCTTACAAGGTTATTATGAACATCCAAGTCAAAAAAATAATAATAAATGGAGGATAAGAATTGGAGTTGTTTGGCTTCCTTACAAAGTGCCTAGATCCTTTCAATCTCAGCATTCCTTCTCTTATGAGCTTCATGAGGCTTATTTTCATGAACTCTGCTCTCAGTTTTAGTGACAAATATTACCTCGATATTGAGTGTATTTCTACCTTCTATCAATAATATATGTCAATTAAGAGACTATTTCCAACTTCTCTCAAGTTTTGTAAATCTCTTCAATTTCTCCCAACTTTATTCAGAATAGTGGATCACCTAAAAGGTTTTGAATATGCTATCACTAATTTATGCCAGGTAGGTTAAGATGCTAGGAAGTCTGTGCTTCAGGGCTTCACATTGTTATATGGTACAGTAGCAGAAGAAAAAAATGGTAAAATTTTTTAAAGTGACTTTTCAGTACAAAGCAAGTTGCATGAGAAGCTCTATTAAGTCAAGTCATGAGATTACGTGATCAGCATGAAACTTCTGGGAATCTAAAGAGGGATAATTAACTTGTGTAACCATGGATAAAAAGAGACCCTCAAAAAGTCAAGTGGTGACTTTTTACCTATATTTTTCATATGAAAAAATATATATGAAAAATATAGTTGAAACACACACACACACACACACACACACACACACACACACACATATAAATAAATTAAGTCTAGAGAATTTCTGTAACCTAAGACGGTGGAGTTGAGTAGAAAAATTGGGGGCTTTGGAGATGGATAGACCTATAGTTGAATTCTGATAGTGCTACAGTGTTTCATTCAAACCCTATGTGTCTCAGTTTTGTCATCCTAAAATTCACCTGCCTTTTATCATAGGGTTTCCAAATAAAACATAGGATGCTCAATAACGTTTAAGTTGTAGGTAAACAATGATTTTTTTTTTTTTAGAATAAGTATGTCCTATAGAATATTTTCGATATATTAATACTAAAAATTATTCACAGTTTATCTGATAATAAAATTTAGCTGGGCATTCTGTACCTTATGAAGTTTCCTAATTCTATCTTAGATATAAAATTACACACCTCTAAGGATTTTTGGAATACTTAAATAAGCTGGCACATGCAAAATGCATGAATGAATGCTTGGCAAATATTTGTCACTACTGCATGTCATTCTACTGTTTCTTTGCCTTAACTTCTGCCCCAGTTTGAGCACTCCATATAGGTAGAAGTGCTGCCACAGAGAGCTCTACTGGCCTTCAAAATTTCCTATCTGATAAAACACAACTTTTATAGCTAAATTTCTATTAGTTTTCATAGCTTAGCTATAAGTAGATTAATAAGAAAATAATTACTTTTGTTAGAATAAGTACATTCTCATAATCTACCTTAAAAATTAGCCTCATAGAAAAGGTGAACTAAACATTTTTTATTTACTCTCTCAGACAAGTTAATAAATATATCTAATAATTACCAATGAAATGTCCTTCTTATTAATATGAAATCTCTAGGTTAGAAGTAGGGCATATTACAGAAAAACTTAGTTCCTTTGGGTCTATCTTAACAATTTCTGAAAAACTTTATGCAATTGCATAAGCAGCTTTTCTCATAATGCAGAAATATTTCAGGAAGCCAAAACAGTAAGCCAATTTCTGTATTACTTCTTCATAAACTAAAATGGTCTTTCGGCCTAAATTCTAGTTGTGATTTTGTTGACATGAACTTCTGTATAGAAAGAAAATTTTTTGTTGTTAAATTTCATGTTAGATACTTATATAAATAAGTCCATATTTACTTAGTGCTATGAAAATTAGAGATTTTATTATCATTCACATGAAATCGATGATTTGATTTTCAGTTGGGCTCTATTCAGCAGATCCAATTAATTTGAACTTCCCAGCACAGTTCAGCAAATATGGCTAAGTGATTTTCAATTGTCCTCAGGCAGTGATTAGGAGGAGGATAATTTTTCTGGCCTTTTTAGATCAAATATCCCAATATTTCAGATTGAATATGTCTAATAGTAAATAGACATGTAGTACTACATACTATAGTAAAAGCTATGCACTATTAGACATAGACAGAACAAAGGAAAATGAAACAGGCTGCCTCTGGTAACTTATAACTCATTGAGGAGATAAGTTTGTAATTACTTATCTTTCTGGAGTTTTGAGAATATTCTTTTCTTCAAGTTCCATATTGGTTTCTTAAATCTCAAGAGATTTTCGCTTAACAATTATGTCAAATTTTGGTAGAGATACTGTATTATTGATCACTAGATTGTGTAGTCCCCAGATTTTTCCTTCTTTCAAAGTTCAGGGACTTTCTTGTAAGGGGGAGGAGAATGAATGTGAAACAGATGGCCTACTCTGCTAAAGGAAAAACAGTTCCCTCAACAATGTGACCCTTTCAAATTGCAATGTGGATAGTTGCAATTCATTTGTGATCTCTTCCTAATCCTATCTCTCCAACAGAAAAGACCATGTCTTCTAGTAGTAGCATAGTTCCCACTGGGTCATATCCCTTGAAAATTTCCAAGCTTTTAGACAAAGATTGCTCTAGGTATGTGTCAGAGAGTCACCTTGGAAAAGAACACAAATAAGGTTTATTCTAAGCTTAATTGACTCTGTCAATTTGCCATGCACTTTTCTAAGTACTCTCCATATATTGGCTCTATTTATATTCTCCACAAACCTGTGAGATGGACATCATTATCATCATTTAAAAGATAAGATAATTGGAGCACAGAAAATGTAAGTAGCTACCTAGTATCACAGGAGAATGAACTAACTAGTGGAAACCAGATTTGAACCCAGGTAGTCTTATTTCAGAGCCTCTGCTCTTATTTTTATACCATATAATTGTATATGAGATGGTTACTCCTTCATAATTCAGCTTTCTTCAATCATGAAACTATTACTATTGAATAGCACCCAAGTTAAATCTGGTATCAAAAGTGTTAGCCTAAATTATTGTCTTCCTTATTGTCTGTCACTTGTCTTTAGTTTCTCAGCACATTCAGCCATTCAACAAATATTTATGGAGCATCCATAATGTTTTGGGGATTATTTGAAACTTCAAGGTAAGGATGCAAATAAAATAGAGCTTTTGCCTTTAGGGAAATAACAGCCTATTAGGAAAAGTCAATTATTTAGAATGTAAGGTCAGGGAAGTATCAGAAACACTCTGTAAAATACTTGCTGGAGAGCACAAACAAACAAGAAGGGTTTTAATTCTACCTGGGCCTCATAGAAAGCCTTTCTACAGATTTCCTCTTTAAAATTATATGGTTTTAAGGTCAATATTAACAGAAAAAGATTTTGATTGCAAACATCAGAGATCTACAGCAATCACACTCTGCATTTACAAGTCATTACATCAAAAATAAGCCATATGAAATATGATCTATTTATATAATTTTGATAATGTGGAGCATGTCCTACCAGTTCTTACTCATAGATTCTGTTGAGCAAACACATAACTATACATCTATGTTATTTAGAAATGCTTATAATCTTCATGTAGAGTATGACAGCTTGATATCCCTCTGGTGCTCTGCCCGTCTACACTAGGAAAGAAATTTTCAAAAGTTATTTGAACTTATAACATTGCCATTTCTTCACCAATACTCTCTGTAATGATGACTTAGAATCTTCATAAGATGTTTAAAATTATTCCATTTAAATGGACATGTTTTCACACCAGTCTGGGTACTATTAGAAGTATAAATAAATAAATAAACCAGCATGTTTGTGTATGCAATTGTGTGCATATATGTATGACTATGCATGTGGATGTGGTTTCTGAACTTTGGGAAACAGGGAAAAGTTTTATGTTGCTACTTGTGACCCTAAAATTACCTGAGTTACCTGGTATTCCTATGCCCAGTTTAAGATAATAGAGTAAGTTGGTACAGAAAAAAATGTATAATTCAAACCCTGAATTATATTTATAGTATAATATATAATCTTTATTTCCCAAGTATATTTTTATTTACAGGTGGTTTAATCTTGTCCTATTGATTCATCTGTACATAAGAGAAAGGTAGGAACAGTTATAATAATAAATCATCTAATTGAACTTAGGGGCTACTGAAAACTTACCATAACTAATGAAGCTTATAATAGAGACTTCTGGTGCTCTCCCATAACCAGTTCTCTTTCAAGGAACACAAGAGGTCTATGCATTCTTACTCGTCTACAGTTATGTTACGCTACAGTGCATTAAAATCTTTGTGTCTTGAATCACTTCTAGTCTGAAAGATTTAACTTTCAGAGTAAGACTCTAGTGCTTTTCTTTCCCTATTAACCAAGCAGACTGCATGTTCCAGATGGCACAGCGAGAAGATAACAGAGCTTTCATAAGCTTGGACTACTATCTCGCCACATGAAGTATTGCTGACCTGAAGAGTTGCCCAGAACTACAAGAAAATTTGCGTGCTGTGCTAAGCCACTGAGATTGGAGATTGTGTGTAATGCAATCCTGTTTAATACATATTTCAAGGGATATTATATAATTTTGCAATAACATGTTTCCAAATAGTCTTGCCCACTTGGGATTCTTCATTTGTTTTGAATGTCTGATAAGATTTAAAAAGAAGCAACTAAAGTTATGTTACCGATGTATCATTGATTACAATTTTGCAAAATGATTTCAAAGATTTTATGCCATTTGATCCTCAATCTTTATACAAATTAAGTGAGGGAACTGAGGCATAACAATTTAAATGATTTTGTCAAAGGACTCAGCAAGAGGTGGAATACAGATGATTTTTCTTGCTTCTGTATTCCTTCTATTTTACTAGCATTAATAAATGTAGTCTTATTTTTATGTGAAATAACCATATCATACCAAATCTGATGACAGGTGGTAGAACGAAATATGGTTTGTTACATTTGTGTCTTCAGTAATTCTTTAAATAATCCCGTAACTATTTTTCATGGTATTAATCGTTTATATTTAAATAATATAGAAATTGTTCTTAGATCTTTTTTATCCATTCCATGTGGTTATTTGGTATGTCCACCAAAACAGATGGTTGGAACCCCAAATAGTCCTTCTGGGAGACTTTAATTCGGGAAAATGGGTTCTGATGATCATAAAACCTCAGGATCGTAGCTATAGCAATGATGCCTGTATTACATCAACTTGACTCTATAAGAGATTATCATCTTAAACAATGAAGCAGTGAGCAATTAATTATTTTCAGGAAAAGTGGCTCTTATCTTTAACACTGACTAAAGGAAGAAGACAAAGAAATTCCTTCTTTGTCTTTTTTTATCTGTGTGGTTTTTGGTGGTTAAATTACAGATGGAGTATCACAGCATATAATACACACATTAAATGTATACACTAGCAAACGTACTTCCCCTCCCTCCCATAATATGTGCATATGCACACTAGTACACACACACAGGAAAACACAGACTCAGCAAATTTCCATTTATCTTGCATTTCATATAGAGCAGAAAAATACTCATACTTGTTTTTCTCCTTTCTCGTTTGCTTTTCTAAACAATTCAGGATATATGACAATGAGATGACACAGATATATTACTCTGTGGAGATATGTGCTTTCACGACATTGGCAAGTGGTTTGAGATTGATGACACAAAACTGCTCCAGCAGTTGATTTGGCATTGTATGCTCCTCTCCTCTAATGAAAGAAAGAGCTACACATGGATCATAATTATCAAGAACTATCTGTTACTGTCAGTGACAGAAAAAAATCATATTCAGTTTCACTGGGTATATTAGATATTACTGCTGAAGATTAAATAAAGGTAATACATTGTAGATACAGAGAGAATACATTAAAAATTAGCTGAGATATTTATAAGACGCCACAATAGGAAGCAGAGTTCATGGCATTATCCAAGGTAATGATGTTTTTGGCATTGAACATGACTTACATATTCATGCAAGGGTAAAGGTTTTCCTGTTTCAGAAGTTTCTTTTTATAGAAAAAGGCAACAAGCATGTAATCACTGGTATTAAGTGTATTACGGGGAGTAACTAAGCAGATGAAATCTTTCTGAACATTCTCCAGCATTGCAAAAATATGCTTAACTCATGGCTATATCATTGGGTACATGACCTGTTTTTTTTTTAAAAATCTGAATGTGAAGCAGAAATACTTTAAAATGTTTCCAGTGTTAAGTGAAGCAAAAACAAATATTGTGTTTTTGGTAAGAAATAGGGATGTATAAAATGTTATCTAAATTCCATAAATTCCAATGACTACTATATACTATGTTTTAAAAAATCTCTTCAAGTTCAATGTTATTTAACTTTGAAATGAAAATGAGATACAGAAATACTACTTACAATACTGGATATAAATTTTCAAGTATTCATAATAATAGAGGGGGACCTGGAAAATACTGGTCTCAAGTAAATTTGGATTTAGAGTTATAGTTACCTATTCACAACCCCAGGGTGATGCTAACTCTGTTTTTCTATTGCTTTGTTAAACTATATTAGCTATACCTATGAAAATGTTAGAGGACTTGAGAGTATAATAACAATTTCCTGACTGAGGAGAAAGTGAGTGATCTTCTATCACATTAATCAATTGCTACAATTGATGACACTGAGCAGAAAGAACAATCAGGATGAAGAGCTTCAGAATTCCCAATGGATACTGCCTGGTTTCATTGCAGCAGCTGTTCTACTTTGGCTGTGTTTCTGCAGCGGCAGAACTTAGCTTCCCTAACCACTCTTGCACTTGTGTATTGATGTTATGCTCTGAAATCCACTTTCAGAGAATCTCTCTGTTTATTAGGGTTTTTTGGTTTTTTTTGCTTGTTTATTTTGTTTATTTATTTCACTAGTGTGATAATTAACAGTATGTTTCTTATAAATCCAGCCAATAAGTTCATGCAAAATTGGTTGTTAGCTATAAAGACAGATAAGCCATCAATACATATTCTGTAGAGAAACTCCAGAACAGAAGTAGAGTTGTCTGATGTAATTAACATGGAATTTAACAAGGTATAATAATAATTATAATAAATGCTATTTTCTGATTTATTAGGTTTTTGTCACACCTTTTTCTAACTGGACAAAGTTTCTTTACATGTTTTTCTTTTACTCTGTCATTTAGAAGGCAAAAAATCTTTTTAAAACTTGTACATTTGGATGACTAAAATGTTTGACCTTATCAAGTATTAGGGATATGGAGATATTAGAAAGGTTACATTGCTTGTTATCATTTAAATTTATACAGGTGTTTTGGAAAAAATTACTTAACAGTAATAACTTAAGCTATACGTCAACTTCAGCAACTAATTTTACACCTGGACATACCCCCAACAGAAATAAGTGTTTAAGAATGTGCAAGGAATGTACAGGAATGATTACGGAAGTTTTATTCATAATAGCCAAAAGCTAGAAACAATTCAAATGTCCATCAAAAATGAACGGGTAAATCATGATATATTTATGCAATGGAATATTACACAATAAAGAAAACAGCAAAGCTACCATTACATGCAACAATGTGGCTTAGTTCCACAGACATGATGCTTACAGGAAGAAGTCAGACAAAAAAGAGTACACACCATATGATTCCATTTACATGAAGTCCAAAATGGAAACATTAATCTGTGGTAGTAGAGATCAGAATACTGTGTACCCTTGTGAGGGGAGGCTACTGGCTGTGTAGGGGCACAAGAGAGTTCTTCTGAGGTGCTGAAGTTGTTTCATAACTTGATCTGGATAGCCATTACATATGTGAACAAATGTAAAAATCCACAGAAATTAAGATTTGTGCATTTTAATGTATATCCTCAATTAACAAAAATCTACTGGTAATCATATATATACATATACGTTAAGAATTACTGAGTTCACACTTCTTTATTCGATAATGTTAGGAATTAAACTAGACCTTCTGGAATTGTCCATCCCTATATATGAAAATAAATTGGTACCTTTTCTCTAGGTTTTGTTTGTATAGATTGGTGTCTTCATTTTAAATATTATTTTGATTTCATTTTTCTTGTTAATTTAAAACTTATAGATACTTTTTATTTCTCTTTCTGGCTACATTTTTAAACAATTATTTAAAATTAAATTTTTGTTAAATGGTTTTAATTATTCCCATCAATCTCCCTAGTTCTTGAGTTTTTAAAATTCATTTACGAATGCTCCTCAAAGTTGAGTGATCTATTTTCTAATCCTTGCTCACATGACAGTTCAGATGTAAACGCAAACCACCATGGCATATGTATACCTATGTAAGAATCCTGCGAGATCTGCACGTGTACCCCAGAACTTAAAGTATAATAATGAAAAAAAACCAAAACCTCTTCTAGGGATAGAATTCTTTTTCATTCCAAAACTATACTTACTGTTTCTTTAATTTCTGGCTTTTAATTTAAAATAGAAGAAGACTGATGGCAGTAGGCTTTCATCTTTTAGAGGAATCATTTTTTAAATTCTCTCTTTCTGCTTGGATGGTTATAGATTGTTTTATTATGTTATTGAAAATTATATATTTCAAGCCCATATCTGGAGATAGTTCCTTTTTCAACAACTTTGGAAATCAAGAACCCTGGCTTTAGACCAAAATTTTGTGTCTATATTCACATTTAGAATTGGGTTTATTATCATATTTTTGTAGCATTTGTTTTAATTTTTCTGGTTACTTTATATGATCACAAATTTTCTGTATATTGGATTTTCCTTTTCTTTATTTCACATTTGTCATTTTCTCTTCTTTTAACGTTATGGACTGAATATTTGTGTTTCTCCAAAATCTGTATATTGAAATTCTAGCCCCCAATGTAATATTAGGAGGTGGAGCATTTGGGGGGTAATTAAGATTAGATGAGATCATAAGGATAAAGCCCTCAAGAATGAAATTAGTGGCCTTATAAGTCAGGAGAGAGTGAGCCTGCTTCCCCTCTCAGCTTTCCACCATGTGAGGATACAACAAACTGACAACAATCTACCTGAAAGAGGGCCTTCACCAGAACCTGACCCTGCAGGCACACTGATAACAGACTTCCAGCCTCTAGAGCTGTGAGAAATGCATTTCTGTTATTTATAAGCCACCTTATTTATGGTATTTCAATATAGCTGCCCCAGGTGATTAAGGCAATTTATATAATCTTGTCTTTTCCCTATTCATTTTTGAAGAGAATTTCAGATTTGTCCTCCATATTATTGTTTCCGTAATCTTGGAATTATAATTTTTGCCCTTGCCCTTTTCTTATGCAATTTACTTTTTATAATCAGAATTATATTATCTTTACTTTTCTTATGAACTAGAGCTTCCCAACTTTTGCTTCTTCATGTTACCCAGTCTCCTTTCTGGATAACTCTGTTATCTCACTATCTCATTGCCTAATCTTGCTTCAGAAATCCACATCTTCTTGAATTTAGTTGAAATGACCTAACAATTGGTTACTCTATTTTTGCATTTCCCAAATGTTTGTTTTCTTTGCTTTTCTTATATTTTTATCGTATAGAACTTACTGTGTAAACTCCATATGTCTTTAGATTCTGTTTATTTGAACAATGGTAATTATGAAAGGGCCTGGTATTTGTTTTCCCAAGGTAGTAAACAAGGGCTACTTTCATCTTTCTGCTCTCTGCCACGATTACAAGGCTCCTATCATTTACTAAGCTCTAGAGCTGCTTGGTAAGTAGTTATCCATCAGCTATGAGGAAAAAAGGGGCAGTGAGGTCTGTAGGACATCTAATCAGGGAACATTTACATCGCTCTGTGTTTGGTGAAGACAGCAAAGTGTAGTGTGACTTGCTTGGGCTCCTTCCTACTGCTGTCTTGGTAAACAGGTAAGATACATATATTTGAGATGTATCATCCTCACTGCACCTGCAGATGAATTTCTATTTCCTATTGGAGCCCCTATCCTGGGCCTAACATTTATCTACTCCAAGTACTGCTGATCTAGTGCAGTGAAGAGGCCACCACATGGTGCCTTCTTCCTCTTCCTAAATTGCCTGCTCTTCCTTCTGCCTTTACTCTTTTAGCCTTTTTTCTTGTGAATTTCCGTTTTCACAGATCCATACTTTTTAAGATAAGCAGCTATTTATTTCTTGGTTTCTTTATAAGAATTATTATCCTCTGTGCCACATTTAACAGAAATACCTTTCATGTTCTTTCCATGTGTATAACTCTTTCCCATAACTCACATGATTCCCAGTACCCATAAAACAAAAACAACTATTGCTCAGAAATAACAGTTTTTTTGTGTCAGAATTAGAGTGATTTCCCCCAAGAGCTACCATAAAACACTATTTTTTCCTTTGCTGTACAATACATTTGACTTCTTAATCATCAATAAGTGAACTATTTAAAAATCTCAGTTTGAAGCATAAGACATTCTGACCACCATTTCTTATCCTTCTAGGTCACTTATATCAGTACTCTTAATTCAGTAGCTATTTTTCTTTATGGAGGCCTCTCACATACACATGATGGATTATCCATTGCCTGTGGTTGTCTATATTTCTTTCTTACCCAGCTAAGGATCCTTGATCCATCATTAAAATCACTTCTTTGCAATTATCTGCAATACTCTTGCTCCACTCTTTCTCTATTATGCATGCCTGACTAAAGGAATCTATCCAAATACTTCATGCCTTCAGCCAGGAAATTGCAATCAGCATAAAAATGCACACAAATATTTTACTTGGACATACTTTACATTCATGATCGCACACCTCAAATACACTCAACATTGCCAGATTATCTTCTTTTACTTTCTTAATTTGATTGATTGCCCACTCTTCATTTTTTCATAATTTGCCTTCTTTCCTTAAATAGCCAATATTTTTACATCTATCCTATCTCTCAGCTGTATTCTTATCTTACTCTTCTGTGATCAAATAGAAACTCTAAATGAGAAACTCCCTCAGCTTCCATTGACCAAATCTGTCATTGTGACTTCTTTTGCATTCACATTCTCTACATTTCTTTCTTTGCAATGCCCCCACTTCTAAGGCCAGCCTAAGAAATTGCTACTTTTGATCTCAAACTTCATCTTCTTAAGTATGATATTCTTGTAATTACATACTATTTCTTCTGCAATATCAAATCTGTCTCTCTACTACACATTTTCTAAAACATGCAAAACAGTATTTTATCAACAATCTTAAAAAACTGCTGGGGTATTAGTCAGGATAGGCTTAGCTCTGATGAAGCAATAAATGAACCTAGATAACTCAGTGGCCAAACACAGCAAAGGTTTGTTTCTTCCTCATATCACAGTCCAACATAGGTAGCTTGGGTCTTCTTGGTGGCTTTCTTCAAAATGGACTCAGCAACCCAGGTTGCTTCCACTTTGTGGTTTTACCATCTGGAACACATGACTTTCGAGTTTGCCATTGGAGGGAAAACATAAGTGGAAGATTACATAGAATACTTTTAAAGCTCCTTGTTGGAAATGGCATGCATAGTTTCTAACAACACACTATTGTCCATATGTAACCCCATAATAGAAACTTAACTGCAAGGAAGGCCAAGAAATGTATTCTTTCTATGCTCAGGAAAAGGAAACACTGTTGTGAACGTATAACATGTTCTCTGGCATGGTAGCACTGATCCCACATACCCCAATTAAGCTATTGCTTTATGCCCCTCTTCTTCTTAAGAACAAAGATTTTGAAAAGTTGTGTCTTTATTCTCTATTTCAACATCCTCAAATTCTTTTTTCTCTTCAACATACAACAATCCATTTTTCCATGCCACTAATTCATGCTGCTTTTATCAATGATCTGAAAGGTGACGAATAGAATGGTTGGATTTCTATCTTCCTCTTAGTTGTACTCCAGCAATAGTCCACACAGTTCACCACTTCCTACTTGCTGGTATTTCTTGATAAGTATTATTTTTGGTGCCCATGAAATCTTAGTTCTTGTCTTCCATCTACTCTGCTGACTTCCACCTACTCTGCTCACTTCCATCACAGTTTGCTTTATAGCTCCTTTAACTCTTCCTCAAGTTTTTTCCTAGGCTCTCTATTTTTCACTCCTAAGGTCATATCTGGTTTCATGTCTTTAAAAATGTATCTTCAGTATAAACCTTCTTTCCACCTCCACTGCTCTTTACTAAGAAAAACTTATATTGTGACATGGTAAAAGCCCCATAAAACTGCATACCTCAACCATACCTTGGCTTTCTGTTGAAACTGATCTCTATAACCCAAATGTGACAGGCAAGCAGTCCAAACCCATGCCATCTTGGCCCCTGCGACTTCTAATTTCCACCCTACCCAGACAATGTGTAAACAAATGCTTATCTTGACTTTTGTGAACTGCTTAAGTAACAATCAGAATGTCAAAGGTCCCCTGGCCCTTGGAATGTCCAGAGCCCCACACCCTCATCTCCGCCCAGGAGGTTATTCACAGAATCTACTAGCCCTTGGAATGTCTGAAGCCCCTCATCCTCACTCTTGAGGTGGTTGTATGGGTATAAAAGGTCTTGACACCCTCCTTTCGGGGCCACTGGTTGGAGAGACATGAGTCCTCCGTGGCCGCCGGCAAAAAAGACCCTGCAATTTGGCATACTTTTGTCTTGGTGTTGGCTTTCTATGCTCGCTCCACTACAACAATATATTTTTTCTTACCTAGCCCAGTACAGTAGTTTCATAACTAGTCTTCTTGCTTCGTTCCTGTTAAAGTTTGTAACTCTTGTCTTCCTAAAATCTATTCCTCCTCCAAATAGCCAGAGTTACTTCGAGATCAAATTACATTAGTCCCTGGTTTACAGTCTTACAAAGGCTGACTATAAGCCTGAACTCCTTTATATACACATTCCTGTAACACTAATATTTTATTTGCCCCTTTGACCTCCTTGCATACCACTCACCGCTTACTCTACTCTAGCCACTCTGGTTTTAGTGCTCTTCATTCTCACCTTGGCGCTTTTGCAGTTGTTCTTGATTCCACCAGGAACTATCTTCCCCACATCTTCTCATGCATGGTAACTTCTTGTCATTTAGATCTCATTTCTAATATAACTATCTTAGTGTGATTGTTCTTAATCATCCAATTAAAATATTCTATATCCCCTTCCTACTATCTTACTTTCAGTTTTCCTCAAAAGTAATTCTTGAGACAAGGATTTGAGTGTAAGCAATTTATTTAGGAGGTGATATCAAGAAACAAAAATGAGAGAATAGGGAAAATGAGGCAGGGAAGTGAAAAAAGTCTAAAAATGTGTCTTAATTGGCAGGCTGCTGCTTTGAACAACTAGGACAAACTCTTTCAGGGAAACTAAGAAACTGTGGAACACACTTTAGACAGAGCAGGAGGCTGTGATATCCATATACTAACTCATCCCTCATTGGTTAAGGGTTGAGATCAACTCTATTCCTGTACTTCTGAGTTGTGCCTGGTCAAACATATTCCTTTGATTCCAGAGAAAACTCCAGAAAATGAGGCAAAATATGCAGTACTTGATAAAATTTCAGAACTATAGTCTAACATAGCTGCAGGTGATCTCAGAGGTAGGCCAAGGAGACACAGGGAAGAATATCAATAGCATCTGTTACACATCCCTGTCCCTCAAACACACATGCATACCACTATGTCTACACAGCTTGTCACTTATTAGCACATTTCTATTTCTTCTCATTTATCATTATCACAATTATCTTCTTTACATATTTGTTTGCTTGTTTATGTTTGTTTTTCCCACAAAGAATGTAAATTTTAAAAAAACAAGTTTCTCATATTTCTTATTCACCATGACTTCCTTGAGTGCCTTGGACAGTGATTGAAATGCACACAGCAAATATCTTTTAAATGAAGGAAAAAGTAATATTCTTTGCAAATTTCTCACTGAAAGTACTGGGATCATTTTCTAGAGCACTCTGAATGAAGGTCTACTTTCTCATATTCTTAGAAGTTTGTGATTTTCCTTTTCTTATAAATGTAGGAACTGTGCTTTCTAAACCATGACTGTCTTGAATTATTTACTGCTGGAGATGTCAGCATATTTTGAGCAGTTGATGATGCTTCTTCTAAAAAATGCCATCTGTCAGCCATATCAATCAGCAAGTGACAAGGGATATATAGAAAAATGTCTTTAAGCTCAAGTGACAGGAACATATAAGCACGCATTACCAACTGCATATAGCTGTCCCAAGAAAGAACTAAATGTTGTACATAAGATGAATTGGAAAGAAGACTGAGATGAAAGAAGAGAGACGAAAAAAATCATTAAAAGTAATTCATCCTAAGTAGGTTCTGACATAACATAAAAGGGAGATACATTAAGGTAAAATTTTGAAGGAACATAAGGACATGGGTTTATAGAGAAAGCAAATCAGGGAAAGCCATACATATTTCCTCAGAGGTGAGTGAGTGAATTGAAGATAAGTAAAGATCTTAACATTAATTGTGAAGACAACAAACTGGGCTGTGGCTGGAGTGGAGCTCAATGTTGTGAAATATGACTCATTAGCTAAGCTCTTTAGACACTAACATATACATCTGTAAGTGTTTATACCTGTGAAGTGACTTCAATTGTAAGATAACTTTAGTGGAGAGATAATAGCTTTGAGTTCAGGACCTATAGCTTTTCCTCCCAAATCACTATCATGGTATTTTTATTTAGGATGAGTTGCTATGGTGATTCATGGCTTGAATGGTCCTGGAGGGGACTACAATGACGCATGGTTATCTGGAATGGGTACAGTTGGTTAAACAAAAGCTATTTCTGAAGCAAAATTAGCTTATTACTTAAGTATAGATTCCCATTTTTGCAGATTACTCCTTTGTTTCCAGATCAGTCTTTAACTCTGAATCTTCTGCCTTTATTTAAAGCATGAAAGTATTTGACGTACAACTTCTTTAGAAAGAAAAGAAAATGGAGATGAATACTTTCAAGTCTTTTGTTGCAATATTCTAGAAATCATTCAAAGTGAATATTGTTGATAAAGTACCTAAAAGGAAGATGGGGACATTTTAAAATTAACAAGATAATATTTTTGCTAATTTTTATCCAAATACATGTACATTCGTTTCAAGGCATAGGAATAAAACCATTTCGAAGGAAGGGAATTATCTTATTATATACTTTCTCAAGTCACTGTCATCAATATCTGTTTATATATTATTTTCTCTTTACATGCATGTTAAGAATTGGTGTGCAGCATGTTTAAAGCATGTCATAATCAGGCAGAAAGGTCACTCAAATCTATTTTAGTATCTGCCATATTACAGCCTCACATGGTATGACATGACTGCAGATGGAAGGGAAAACTATAACCTGCACTCTTGCTTCCTGGACTCTTTTAATCCAAGAAATTCTCTGAGAAAAGATGAAAATGCAACTGAGATGTGAAGAGGGGGAATAAAATCATTTGTTGCTTTTCAAGAGAACAGTTACAGACTTGAATAGAGAAATATATTTCAGTGGCCCTCGGGGTAGGAAGTCATTGACCTTGAATTGCTCATGTTAGAATTTCTCAAGCCACACATAGATTCTAATCACTGAGAATAGCATTAAATCAATAATAATGGAGGTTGATAATAAGTGTATGAAATGGGGGCAGTCCAGTGAAATTCAAACCCACAACTAAAAAGGCTCTTCCAAGAAGTGTTGCCGTTGCAGCATTCAGATTGGTTTTGGGTAGTCATTCCCCAAAGTGAAAATCACAATAGAATAATCTAATTTGGGAAGGTGAAGAGGGGTAGGAACAGTAGAAATTATACACAAGCAAGAAAATAAAGAAAACGAAAATAAAGGGCAGCAGTGGGATATAGGAAGAAAGGGAAAGAAGGAAAGTGGGTGGAAGGAAAAGAAGAACCAATATTCTTGGGATGATCACTAAGTTTTCACTCTCAGCTAGGCATTTTATATAAAGCAATTTAAAGTTCTGCTTACATCTTTACACATAACACTCTAAAGTATCTAATTTTATTTATACATTCACTTGTCTATAATTTGACTTCTCTTCTAGTTAAGTAAGCTCCATGAGGGAAAGGACTTTGTCTTTCTTATTCATCATTGTATCTCCTGTATCTAACACAGTCTGATTCATGGAAGATATCTATAGGACATTTGCTAATTAAACAATCAGACACGGTAGGACCTTTTTTTTTTTTTTTTCAGAAAAGATAATAACTGAAGGCTGAGCTGATAGTAGGAGGAACAAAGAATTTTTCACCAAAAACTTTTTTCTTATTAAAGACTGTTTTCAGAGGCCTGATGTCCACTGTCAAGTTCAGAGTTCTATTATCCCTGTAATGACAAGGTTCTTTTGTATCTAGGCTGTAGTTATGTTTAATTCTATTATAAACTCTTGCAATATCATTTTATTTTTTATTCCTCTGCCTCCTCCACATATTGAGAATTGAGAGAGCAATTGAAGGCAGATCTAGTCCTTTTTTTTTGTTTTTTTTTAAACAAATAGTAGCCTCTTGGCTGTTGTGTCAATTAAAATTCCCCCCAAAATACAATAATATTTGATAGAGCTTTTCATAAGTAACTTTTACGTGTTGCCAGAGAAAATTGATCAAATTGAGTTATATTTAGAAAACTTCAACAGTTAGATTAAGAAGATAAATAAAATTTATATGAACATTTGATAAATAGGAAAATCATAATGACCTTATCAGAATAGCCATTTTATTTTTGTGTGGGTATAATTTGAGTGAAATTGATGAAAATTAATCTGATCATGTTAGCTTTTTATTCATTACAAAAATTCCATTCAACCCTGAGTTGTCAAAAGCAAAAAGCTTTGCTTAAATTTTACACTTCAAGAGATAATTCAGCCCTCTGCTTTGTCACTTTAAACTAGGCTGCTTACATAGATCAAATTAACTTGATGCTTTACAAACCTTTGTATGTGCTGGATAAAACTGGCCTATATCTGACAAATTATAATCTCCATGTTGGTTATAACTTACTTTGAACTGAATTCTAATTTTCACTTCCCCATTCCTAGTTATTGATTAATCGCACATTGCCTATCAGTAATTTTCCCTTTTAAGCCTGTGCTGTAATTGATACATATTTACCTGGTTATTTTCCTCTTTTATAGGACATTTTGACAGTTAATTCTGTAGTCTAAGTACCATTTTGTAAAGAAATTTGCTTAAATTGCTTATAGAATAATACCCTCCTAAAATTTGATTGATCAACCTCTTGTTTATCTAATTAGTTATTACAGTGATGCAAACTGCTTACTGGAATCAATCTATTTCTTTCTGTTTAAAATCTCTGTACCACTCAGTGATCTTACAATTTTGTTTAACTCTACCAGTCAATTCTGACTAATCTGTCTTCATAATGCACACCCACAACCCTGAACTGTTTCTGTGCCGTTTGACCCATGCTTTTCAGTCACTACTATCCTTTTCCTAGCTTAAAGAGACTCGAAGTAAGCCTGATATTTCAAATATAATACTACCTTCTTTCAGTGGGACAGACCTAATAATGCTGTTATAAAGTACATTTTATGTTCTTTTTCATTTATATCCTCAGTTTGAAAATATTTTGGCTTTTGTTTGATCTATTGTTGATACACTAAAACAAAATAAACAATGCTTAATAAATTTGAAACTTATATGATATAATGTGTCATAGTTCAGATTTAATAGTTACTGATGACATATTACAAAGTTGTTTCATTCTTTAAAAAGTTTTGTTACATACACAAAATACAGTCTCTGTGATATACAATTTTATGAGGTTTTACAAATACACAAAGTCTGGTATCTATGATCAAAGTCATGATACAGAACAATTCCATCAACTCAAAAACTTTCATCATGCTTTTCTTTTGTAGTCAGTTTTTCCCTCCACCTAGAGCCCCTAGTAACCATTGAACTATTTTCCATTTCTACAGCTTTGCCTTTTCTCGAATGTCATATGAATGGTTATATGACATTTACATGTCATAAAAAGAGGCCTTTTGATCTGGTTTCTTTCAGTTGGCAAAACACATTTGAGATTTATCCATGTTGTTACTTGTATTAATTGTTTGTTTTTAAATCAGTGATATTGTTGAATACTGTTTTCCTGTATAGATATACCATAGTTTGTTTATCCATTCACTGATGGAAGGACATTTGGGTTGTTCCCAGCGTTTGGTGATTATGAATACAGCTGCTATACACATCCACATAGAGGTGTTTGTGTGAACACAAGTTTTCTCTTTTTGGGGGAAAAGTGGAATTTCTGGGTTACATGATATATGTATGTTTACCTTTATAAGAAACTGACAAACTGCTTCTGCTTTTCAAAGTGATTGTACCATTGTGCAGGGTATGTTCCAGTTGCTCTACATGCTTGCCAGCAACTGAATTTTTTAGCCATTCTACTAAATATGTGTTAGTATTTCATTGTGGTTTTAATTTGAATTTGTCTAACAACTATAGATGTTGAGCATCATATTATCTGCTTTTTGCTAGCCATATATCTTGTTTGACTGACAATGAAAACCTTTTGCCTATATTTGTATTAGGTTGTATATTTTCTCATTGATGAGTTCTGAATGTGTTTTATATATTCTAGGAACAGATATGTGATTGACAGATATGTGTTTGACAAATATTTTTGTCCTGTCTGTGGCTTGTCTTTTCATTTTCTTGACAATGTATTTTGCTTTCTCAGGTCTTCTACCAATCTGTGTGTTTAGGGCAAGGGATAGAGTTAGATAGGAACCTAACCTGGGCCAAAGAGGTTAGGTTCTAAGAGTCGGCTTGCACTCTCCCTCTGTAATCCCCAGGGCTCTACACCGTCTTGCCAGTTCGCATTTGTTCTTTACCAATTTGTCACCTGAATTTGTTTGAGATTTTGGGCTAGTTGGTTGACCTGTGACTGAAGCTCACTTATGGATCCAGAGAAAATTGTAAACTTATAGTTTGTTTAGTTTTTGTTGTTATTGTAAGAGTGAGGATTAATGCTTTTTCTAGTTCTCTACTTCCCAAGTAGAAACCAGAAGTCCTTGTTCTGTTATTAATGTACATTTCATTTACCTGTTTTGGGTGAATATAATTAAAAACAAAATCTCATGCCAAGTCAAAAAATTTATCCATAGAGTTATAAGTGAAAGAAAACAGTTTTATTATTATTTTAGCATAAAACTAGAATCTGATGCACATTGTGGGCAATCTCTTTAGATTGTAAAAACAGAAAGAAAGCTTATCTTTTTATAGAGCCAAGGAGATGCCTATTATTCTCAAGATAAGTGATAACTAGTCCTCAAGTAAGAAGACTTAATGGTATTCTTTGTCAAACATAGTTCATCTTAAATTCACCTAGTAATTGCATTGACCATTGGTGTTTCTAACTGTCTTTATCTTAAGGAAATATGAATTCCTCAAATCTTTATGACAAAAGTTAACTTTGTAATTTAGAACCAGGCCTGAGCCAAAGTTAGATTTCTACCTTCCCATAAAAACTGGGAGATAGGGGTGCTATGTTCCTTAATGATAACCTTTCAAAGAGATGGCTCTCAGGTCCTTGAGAAAACATTTTTGGATTTAAAATTGGCAAGAGGCATATTTAGCTTTTGAAACATTGTAAGTACATTTCAAACAGGCAGAAAAAAAGTGTTATAATTACAAGTTTTCTACAGTAAATTTGCTTTCAAAAAGGAAGAAGAGAGAAGCCTGTTTCCCTGTTTGCATCAGAGAGAATTAATTCTTTTCTTATTTTAAATGTGTATTTTCCCTTATATCTGCAAACATCAGAAACACTTAGTCCATTTATACAATATATTTAAATGCTTAGGTTACTTAAATTTCACAATGATCCTATGAGGTAAGCCAGAAAGTAATTACTTCTATTGATCTGATTTAAGAAATGAGGAAATTAAGACTCAGAAAACCCTGTTGACTTGTCCAACTGAACACTTCTAAGAAGAAATAAAACCAAGGCCTCAAATCCAGCTTCTCTGGCGCCATCTCCAGACCTGATTGTCTAGGCTGCCTTCTCAAAAGCACGCATATTGATCATTGAGTTTATGTCTAGGAACAAAAAAATACAGACCTGCATACTTTGCAGCTCACAACAAACTTTTAAGATATATAATCTAGTTATATTGAATGTGCCAAAGATTGGTTCAATTGACAGATCATTACATTAAGAGCAAAAGGGCCAGCAGAAAGTTAATATTTATTGACGTATTTATTATCATTAGGTATCATCTAACCTTATTCTTTCCTTCAGTGAACATTTACAGAATATCTATGATGTACCACACACCATTCTAGGGGCTAGGAAAGCAGTACTATCCAAACTGATAAAGTCCCTGCCCACAGGAAGCTTATATTCTAGTGGGTGGTAGACAGAATAAATTTTAAAAATGTATAAAAATGTCAGCCTTTGATATATACAATGCAGAAAAACGAAACAAGGAAATGGGAAGAAAATGTGTTTGGAAGAAGATATAAAGCTTGCTTTGTGGTTGTTTTTAGTTTTGCAGAGGCCTGAAGGAAGACAAAACTGTGTCATGATGATACTGGGGAAAGAGCGTATAAATAGGGGAAGAATAAGTTAAAAGTTCTGAAGCAGAACAATATCTGTGTATTCAAATAACAGTGAAACCAGTATGTGACTGGAGCTAAGTTGAGGAGCAAAGAGAGGTCATGGGGCTAGATAATTAAGGGCCTTATAAATGAAATCAGAAGCCTCTGAGTTTTGAAGATGGTGATATGATTTTTTTTTTTTTTTTTTTTTGGCAGAGTCTCACTCTGTCACCCATGCTGGAGTGCAGTGGCGCAATCTTGGCTCACTACAACCTCTGCCTCTTGGGTTCAAGTGATTCTCCTGCCTCAGCCTCCCAAGTAGCTGGGACTACAGGTGCACGCCACCACACTCAGCTAATTTTTGTATTTTTGGTAAAGACAGGGTTTCACCATGTTAGTCAGGCTGGTCTTGAACTCCTGACCTTGTGATCTGCCTGCCTTGGCCTCCCAAAGTTCTGGGATTACAGGCGTGAGCCACCATGCTTGGCCAATATGATCATTTTTTAAAGTTCACTCTTGGCCAGGTGTGGTGGCTCATGCCTGTAATCCTAGCAATTTGGGAGGCCAAAGCTGGTGGATCACCTGAGGTCAGGAGTTCGAGACCAGCCTGACCAACATGGAGAAACCCTATCTCTAATAAAAATACAAAAAATTAGCTGGGTGTGGTGGCGCGTGCTTGTAATCCCAGCTACTCGGAAGGCTGAGGCAGGAGAATGGCTTGAACTCAGGAGGCGGAAGTTTCTCTCCAGCCTGGGCAAGAAGAGCAATACTCCATCTCAAAGATGATAAAAAAGTTCACTCCTTGTCAGACGACACTATAGTGAGACCAGGGTAGGAGCAGAGAGACCAGGTAGAAGACCACTGCAATTCAGCTGAATTAATGGTACTAAATAGGGAGAAACTTCTCTGCTTTGCCTTATTTTTATAGTTTTGAAATTTCCTTTTTCTCCAAATGGTTTCAATTTTTTTACAGGAGTTACAGTTAATTAGATTTATGACATCATGTGAAGAGAACATGCTGCCTTTGATACATCAGAAAGGCATTTGCTTAGAAAACATTTCATTGACATTTCTTGTAGAAAATAACTTCACATTTGCCTAGGATAGGCTGAGACTGTGACAGCATGAGTCAGTAAGAACTCTCTGAGCTTTGTTTTTCAAATAAGAATTTACTTGATAGTTTACTAAGTAGACAATCTGTGGGGTGAAAGAGTTCACACATTTGAATTTATTTTGTGATAACATTTCTGATTATTATTAAGGAGAGATACACTGAGGTAAATTCCTATTTGCTTTAGTTAGGTTTGTCTTCTTCTCAGATATTACTGAAATGTCTACTGGTGTATTAATAAATATTTGCAGAATATCTTCCGTAAATTCAGTATTATTCTGCATGGTGTCTTTGTTTTTAACAAGTGACAATATACTACGTGATTCTTCAACTTTAAAATAGTCTTCAAATTCCTTTTTATGTTAAGTGAAAATCTATCCTAGGTCTTTTTAATTTTTTTATAACTTCACTAAGATCCAAAATGCTATTTCTCTGGTCTCTGTTAAGTTTGAAATAGCTAACTATAAGCTTTAGGTGAAAAACAATATTTAAAAATGTTTTTCCATTTTTAGTGTTAGAATAAAAGAAAATAAGTAATAAGATCTCTTTTTCACCTTTAGATTTCTCATTACCCTCAAAGCATTCCACTGTTTTATGCTTCCTTAACTGAAAGCCCCATGATCATAAATGGTAGCACACTCATGTAAATTAATGCATTTCTTGTGTGGTACCTGTTTCTTAAGAAAAAACTTGTTCGTTATTGTTTATCATATTTCACATTAATGGTGCTTGAGAAGCAGCACCTGTTTTCTGTTTTTTAAATTTTCTTTACTAAAAGCTTCCACCTTTTCATTCTCTTTGAATTTATCCTCATTATTATTAACTAATTATCATTTTTAAGAATCTAGATCCTAATCTCAGCTTTTACATAGACTTAACAATACACATGGGCACAGGGAGGGGAGCATCACACACTGGGGTCTGTTGGAGGGAAATAGGGGAGGGACAGCGGGGGGTGGGGAGTTGAGGAGAGATAGCATGGGGAGAAATGCCAGATATAGGTGACGGGGAGGAAGGCAGCAAATCACACTGCCATGTGTGTACCTATGCAACAATCTTGCATGTTCTTCACATGTACCCCAAAACCTAAAATGCAATTTAAAAAAGGATGATTAAGATAAAGGTGTCGGAGAGATCCAAGATGGCCGATTAACAACAGCTCAGGATTGTAGCTCCCAGTGAAAGCGCAGAGAGCGAGTGGACGCCGCACTTTCAGACGAATTTTTGTTGTCCACAGACTAGGAGATTCCCGGCGGAGGAGCCACAC